>JBBGZY010000018.1:1185000-1212500 GCA_037952925.1 Lithobates clamitans | reverse complement strand
GTTTGTATATACATATATATCAATAAGTATGTGGAATCCATGTGAAAGCTGGATATTATTAAACTTAGGTTCTAATTTGAGTTTATAAATGTATACTGAGCCCCCAAAGAAAATCCACATTACTTATGTGTCTGATTGGTATATATATTCCCAGATGCCAATAAGTAGGCAAAATCAATGTAAAAGCTGGAGATTATTACATAATGCTTCTATTTTGAGTTGAGAAATATATATTAAACCCCAAAGAAAGCCCACATTACTTATGTGTCTTACAAAGGTTGCAATATACACATGTGCCAATAAGTAGACAAAGTTAATGTGAAAACTTGATATTATTAAACTTATGTCTCTAATTTGAGTTTACGAGTATATACTGAGCCCCCAAAGAAAATCCACATGTGTCTTATACTGGTATGTATATTCACATATGTCAATAAGTAAGCAAAATCAATGTAAAAACTGGATATTATTAAACTTATGTCTCTAATTTGAGTTTATAAATGTGCCCCCAAAGAAAAAACACATTATTTATGTGTATGTATATTCACATATGCCAATAAGTAGGCAAAATCAATGTAAAAGCTGGATATTATTACACCTATGCCTTTAATTTGAGTTTACAAATAAAAATCCCAAAGAAAACCCACAATACTTATGTGTCTTATATGTTTCTATATACACATATGCTAATAAATAGGCAAAATCAATGTGAAAGCTGGATATTATTAAATTTAAGTCTCTAATTTGAGTTTTTTAAATGTATAATGAGCCCCCCCAAAAATCCATATTACTTATGTGTCTTATATTGGTTTGTATATACATATATGTCAATAAGTATGTAGAACCAATGTGAAAACTGGATATTATTAAACGTATGTCTCTTTAAGTTTATAAATGTATACTGAGCCCCCCCAAAAAATTCACATTACTTATGTGTCTTATAATGCAATACAATATATACACAAAATAAGTATGCAAAATTATGTGTGAAAGCTGGATATTTTTGTGAATAGTCCTTTAATTTGCATACATATGTGAAGCATTTTGTAATATTTTTAGTTATGTAATTCGTTATTTCATAGATCAGACAGGCATAGTATTTTTTGGATTGATTTGATTTCACAGATCAGAGAAGCAGAGTATATTTTGGATAGATTACATTTTATAGATCAGACAAGCAAAGTATATATTGAATAGTTTAGATTCATAGATCAGACAAGCAGAGTATATTTAGGATTAATTTGATTTCACAGATCAGAGAAGCAGAGTATATTTTGAATTGATTTGATTCCACAGATCAGACAAGCAGAGTATATTTTGGATTGATTTGATTTCACAGATCAGAGAAGCAGAGTATATTTTGGGTAGATTACATTTTATAGATGAGACAAGCAGAGTATATTTTGGATTGATTTGATTTCACAGATCAGACAAGCAGAGTATATTTTGGATTGATTTGATTTCACAGATCAGACAAGCAGAGTATATTTTGAATTGATTTGATTCCACAGATCAGACAAGCAGAGTATATATTGGATAGATCACATTTTATACATCAGACAAGTAGAGTATATTTTGGATAGACTTATGAATTCACCTGTACCTTGTACCACCCCGTCCTACCTCCACTGATATAATAACTACATATTCTATTAGGACCCATCCTAGAGGATGTGTGTACTTTATTTTATAGTGGTAGGTGAGTGAGTGTGGGACTGGGGTTATGAATATTGAAGCTGTATTGCCGGGTGAAGGCTGGCGTTGTAGATTTTTGCATACTTAAGTATATGGGCTGTGTCATCCATTTATGAGCCTGTAAATGAGTGGATTTACTTTGTACAGATAGTATTTATCTTTCGTCACTCTCTGGTGCCTTGCCCAGGAACCATCAGAAGGAAATAGTCACTTCCTTATCATAATCATAAAAAAAAAAAACATAATAGTGTGCATGTGGCAGGTAAAAAGCCCGATTTTGGGGGGTTAACCCTTTGTGCACAGACATGGTGGAGATGCCCAGAAGTGTAAGCGGTGTGGCTGAAGCTGTGTGCAGCCCATCCTCGGTGTGCAGGAGGGATAGCGGCGGTGCAGGGTGTGGGGTGCAGGATGTGGGGTGTAGGGTGCAGTGGGGTGCAAGGTGTAGGGTGCAGTGGGGTGCAGGCTTCTGTGTGCAGTGTAGGATCTGCTTGGTCGGGTCTCAGGCGTGCAGCAGCCTCATCCACATAAAACAATAGCCTCCTTGATATGAATGCTGACAGCTCCGTGCGGCCCCTCCGATTGATTGATGGCTCTGTGACGCTTTATCAGGCACACGGATAAAGTTTGACCAATCATTTGCCAGGAGCTCACAAGGCAAGCAGCCCAAGTGTACTTTTGTTGGCTTAGGAAGTTAGGTCGGGGAGATCCTAATTTTTTTTTTTTTTTCGTTGCATCTGTCGTGTATTTTTGGTTTGTATGATGTCCAAGAATGTCCATTTCTGGAGCGCTGAGTAACTACTTTGTGGAGTCCATCATTAGCCCCGAGAGCGAGGAGCCTCCAGCACCCAAATTCTCTGGACAGTACCCCAGCCCCCGGCCGGCGGCGCTCTCTGACAGCCTGGACTTCCCTTCTTGTAGCTTTCAGCCCAAACCCCCCGTGTTCAGCGCCTCCTGGACCCCCCTGAACCCCCACAGCGCTTCTCCCCTGCCGCCTATCTACCACCCCTACCTCCAGCAGGGCGCCCCCACTTCCGAGACCAGGTACTTACGGGGCTGGCTGGAGCCGCTGCCCAGGGCTGACACCGGACCGGGAGCTGTGAAGACTGAACCGCTGCTGGGTCAGCACCCCGGAGACCTGCACAAGTTGGGAGCCCAGGAGTACAGCCTAGAACCGCCTGCTGCCAGGGAGCCTGAGCCTAATGAGAGGCCCACTTTCCAGGACAATAAAGTGTGCGAAGGAAGCGAGGACAAAGACAGGCCACATCAAAGTAAGTTATATAGCTAAGGAAGTGCTACACAATAGACTGCAATAAAAAAAGTGTAAGGAAATCTCCGATCCGGTCCAGCATTATGCTTACATATACCAAAGACATATATAGGGTGCAGGACACAGCTATAGGAGAGCAGAACCTGCACCACAACTCATACATACAACTAAACTACGTATAAATATGAACATAACCAGGAAAACTCTGATCCTGTCCCAACATTATGCCTACATATATTATAGACATGTATAGGGGCCAGGACACAGCTATAAGAGAGCAGAACCTGCACCACAACTCATACATAAAGCTAAACTACATATAAATATGAACACAACCAGGAAAACTCTGATCCTGTCCCAACATTATGCCTACATATATTATAGACATGTATAGGGGCCAGGACACAGCTTCAGGAGAGCTGAACCTGCACAACTCATACATAAAGCTAAACTACATATAAATATGAACACAACCAAGAAAATTCTGATCCTGTCCCAACATTATGCTTACATATACTATAGACATGTACAGGGACAAGGACACAGCCAACAACTATGGGAGACTAAACTAACCTGCACCACAACTCATACATAACTTCCAACCATCCCTAGTAATACAACTAAACAACATATAAATATGAACACAAGCAGGAAATCTCTGATCCAGTCCCCAAATTATGCCTACATATACTATAGACATGTACAGGGGCCAGGGCACAGCTGTAGCAGAGTAGAACTGCACCACAACTCATACATAACATCCAACCATCTCTAGTAATACAACTAAACTACATATAAATATGAACACAAGCAGGAAATCTCTGATCCGGTTCCAACATTATGCCTACATATACTATAGACAGGAACAGGGACCAGGACATAGCTATAGGAAAGTAGATCTGCACCACAACTCATACATAAAACTAAACTACATATAAATGTCAACACAACCAGGAAAACCCTGTTTCTGTCCCAACATTATGCCTACATATACTATAGACATGTACAAGGACCAGGACACAGCTATAGGAGAGTAGAACCTGCACCACAACTCATACATAACAGACAGTCATCCCTAGTAATACAACTAAAATCACATATAAATATGAATACAAGCAGGAAAATCTCTGATCCTGTATCAATAATATGCCTACACACACTAAAGTCATGAACAGGAACCAGGACACAGCTATAGGAGAGCAGACCTGGACCACAACTCATACATAAAACTAAACTACATATAAATATGAAGACAGCCAGGAAAACTCTGATCCTGTCCCAACATTATTTCTATATATACTATAGACATGTACAGGGACCAGGACACAGCCAACAACTATAGGACAGCAGACCCTGGACCAGAACTCATAATCAACTAAATTACATAGAAATACGTACACAAGCAGGGAATATCTGATCCTGCCCCTACATTACGCCTACACATACTATAGACATGTACAGAGACTAAAGAACTATGGGAGAGTAGACCTGCACCACGACTCATCAATAACAACCAGCCACCCTTAGTAATAAAACGAAACTACATGTAATTATGTACACAACCAGGAAATCTCTGATCCTGTCCCTACACTTTGCCTACACATACTATAGACATGTACAGGGACCAGGACACTGCCTAGTAATAAAACTAAACTACAAATAAATATAAACGCAAGCAGGAAATCGCTGATCCTGTCCCAACATTATGCTTACACATACTATAGACATGTACAGTGACTAAAAAAACTACATGAGAGTAGACCTGCACCATAAATCATCCATAACAACCCACCATCTTTAGTAATACAATTCACATATAAATATAAACACAAGCAGGAAATCTCTGATCCTGTATCAATATTATTCCTACACACACCATATACATGTACAGTGACTAAAAAAACTATAGGAGAGTAGACCTGCACCATAAATCATCCATAACAACCCACCATCTTTAGTAATACAATTCACATATAAATATAAACACAACCAAGAAATCGCTGATACTGTATCAATATTATTCCTACACACACCATAGACATGTACAGTGACTAAAAAACGATAGGAGAGTAGATCTGCACCATAACTCATCCATAACAGACATCCATAGTAATACAACTAAATATCACATAGAATTTTGAACACAAGCAGAAAATCTCTGATCATGTACCAACATTATATGTACAATATACACTGCAATGAAATCTTGGAACATTATGCTTACACACGCCATAGACTTGTACAGTGACCAAAAAAACGATAGAAGTGTAGAACCTGCACCATTACTTATCTATAACAACCAGACATCCCTATAGTAATAAAACTAAAGCACCTATAAACGTGTATGTATACACACACTATAGACATGTACAGTGTCAGTGACTAAAAAAAACTATAGGAGAGTAGAACCTGCACCGTTACTTATCCATAACAACCAGACATCCCTAGTAATACAACGAAAGCACATATAATTGTGAACACAAGCAGGGAATCTGATCATGTACCAACATTTTGCTTACACACACCATAGACATGTATAGTGACTAAATCACTATTGGAGAGCAGACCTGTACCACAACTCATCCATAACAACCAGCCATCCCTAGTAATAAAACTAAACGACATATAAATATGAAGACAAACAGGAAATCTCTGATCCTATCCCTACATTATGCTCACACACACGCACACCATGTACAGTGACTAACAAACTTTAATGGTAGAGTAGACCTGCACCATAACTCATCCATAACAGACAGTCATCCTTGGTAATGAAACTAAACCACATAGAATTATGAACACAACAAGGACATTTCTGTTCCTGTACCAACATTATTCCTATACACACCATAGAAATGTACAGATGACCAACAAACTATATAGGAGACTGATATCTGCACCACAACTCATCCATAACAACCAGCTACCCCTAGTAAAACTAAAGCCCATATCATTATGAACATAAGCAGGAAATATCTTATCCTGTGCCAACATTATTCCTACACATACCATAAACACGTATAGTGACTAAAAACATTATAGGAGAGTAGACCTGCACCATAACTCATCCATGACAACCAGCTACCCCTAGTTATAAAACTAAACAACATATAATTATGAGAACAACCAGGAAACCTCCGATCCTGTCCCAACATTCGGACTGCACACACCATAGACATGTACAGTGACCACAAAAACTATAGGAGACTATATAACCTGTACCATAACTCATCCAAAACAACCTGCTATCCCTAGTACTAAAATACAACCACATATAAATATGAATACAGCTTGTAATACACACAAAAGACTGCAATAAAAAAATAAAGTGCACTGTACACAGCAAGGTCCTGTCCCTACATTCTGCCTGCACACACCATAAACATGTACAGTGACACAGCTCATTAGAATTCTCCTCTCTCTATCAGACAGCCCAAAAAATATAGGAGAGTAGAACTTGCACCACAACTCATTTATAACAACCAGCCACCTAATAAAACTACCACATATAAATATGAACACAACAATGAGAACTCTGATCCTGTCCCAAAATACGCTGCACACACCATAGACATATGCAATGGCCAGGGCACTGCCAAAAACTGCAGGAGAGTAGAATCTGCAGCACAACTCATCCATAACAACTAGTCATCCCTAATAGTAAAAAATAAACCACATAAGATATGAGCACAACAATGAAAACTCTAATCCTGTCCCAACATTAGGCTGCACACACTATAGACATGAACAGTGACCAGGAGACAGCCAAAAACTATAGGAAACTAGAACCTGCACCACAACTCATCTATAAACAGCCAGCCATTTATAGTTAAAAAAATGAACACAGCTTGCAATAAACACAATAAACTGCAATAAAAAGTGCACTGTATATAGTCTATTACATAGTATATTGTCCAAACATTGTCTGTCTGCACACACCATAGACACGTACAGTGACCAGGGCACAGCCAAAATAACTATGGGAGAGAAGAACCTGCACCATAACTCATCCATAACAGCCTAGTAATAAAACTAAACCACATATAAATATGAACACAAGAAGGAAATCTCTGATCAAGTCCCAGTATTCTGTATGGACACACCATAGACAAGTACAGTGCCCTGAGATCAGCCAAAAATGATGGGAGAGTAGAACCTGCACCACAACTAATCCATAACAGCCTAGTAATAAAACTAAACCACATATAAATATGAACACAACAAGGAAACCTCAGATCCTGTCCCTAAATGCTGCCTTTAAGCACCATGGCCACGTGCATTGACCAGGCCATAGCCCAGTCACCAGACATCTCTTTTTACTACCAGAAAGCCAACAACTATAGAAGAGTAGAACCTGAGCTACAACTCATCCATAACAGCCTAGTAATAAAACTAAACAACATATAAAGATGAGCACAACTTGCCAACCTCATCTGCACTGTAAAATATTCATCTTGTGCTCCCAGACTTGTTTTTTCGACTTAACAAATGTGAAATTAGTCTCCTCTTGTAGCCTTGTCACTTGAGCCGTGTGCCCTGATTGCTAAGGACAATGCAAGCTCATTTATCTGGTCCAGCCAGGTAAAATGATTGATCAGCTCCACTTAATACCATTCCCCATCATCTTCTTAACGGCATGGATATATATTTTATAGCACACGTGCTACCTTGTATTATACACTAATATTAAGCAATAGGCGATTCAATGATCGGTAAAAACATTTTAGCTTGATAAATGTGGGTATTATGCATGCAACTTAAACCACACTTTAAAGAGGTGTTTTTCAAAAAACTGGGCATGGGTCCAGGGTACAGTCGTTGAGGAAAAAAAAATTCTGATGCAGCTTGAGATGAACAGACTGTTTACCAAACACTCATCTGGTGTGATAAAAGCTAAAAGCTTTTTTTTTTTTTTTAATTTCAGAACTTCATATAATTTATGGCTTCAATCTATTTTGTTGGACCCTCAGCCCAAAACTGATAGCATTGCTGAAAAAAAAGATATTTTTTAAATATAACATAACTTCCAATTATTTACAATTGCACAGTGAATACAGCTTGTCCAAGTTTGATCTATTTCTTTAAAAAAAATAAAAGTATAAATAAATAAAATATTCATATTTTAAATGAGTTTGTATAATAAATATATATATATATTGGAATGCTGCCAGAAAAAAAGAGAAAATATTTGCAGGAAAATAAAATTGACTTCCAGCATTCTTGAAATGCAGCCGTATTAACACCTATTAATTATTAAGTGATTTAATTCTCGTAAATATTTAATTTTCCTGCAAATGATAAGGAGACGGTCGCAATGCAGGCGCTATCTCAGGCACAAAAGTTGCCCAAGGAAGGAAGCAGCCTGTATATTCTGCCAGACAGGGCAGGGAATACAGACTTTCATCTATTTTTTATGAGCCCACAACGTGTTCTCTGACTTTAATGAAAGGGATTTTTATATTGTCCTTAATGGCGATGCGTGTTAAAAGCTTAAAGCAAGTTATAAACCAATATTAGCAACAACACGAACAAATCTGTAACACTAGTAATCTTTATTTGAATAATAACTATTATTTTTTATCACATCTGAAGAAAATGCATAGTTTTAACTCGGGATGCTATTTTACTGAAATGTTTTAATCACACGTTATCCATATAAAAAAATAAAAATTAAAAAAAATGTTAGAATATTTAAATGTGTAAATACATTTCTATTGTTACTATTAAAAACACTACAGCTACATATATATGTGTGTGTGTGTGTTTTTGTGGATACATTTCTGATTTTATTATTACTACTACAAAAAAATATTTTTTAACTACCACATATATATATGTGCAGCATACATATGAAACAATTATATATATATGTGCGTGTGAGTGCCTTTCAGAAAGAACATTTAGGGGGCAGTGCATACACCATAAACAAATATATATATATGTATAATTGTATTTATTTTTTCTTTAACATTTCTTTGTTGTGGTTAATGCGAATGTTGGTATTTAATATGAAACATATAATTTTTTTTCTTTACAGCAGACCCTTCAGCTAACTGGTTGCACGCCAGGTCCTCCAGGAAGAAGAGATGCCCCTACACCAAGTACCAGACCCTGGAACTGGAGAAAGAGTTTCTGTTTAATATGTACCTGACCAGGGACAGGAGACATGAGGTGGCCAGGCTGCTTAACCTGAGCGAAAGACAGGTCAAAATCTGGTTTCAGAACCGCAGGATGAAAATGAAGAAGATGAACAAGGAACAGGGGAAAGATTAATCTCTCCTCCGCCCCCTCAAAATGCACCTGCTCCCTATTTATGATTTCAATATCTTAATTAAAATTGAATAAGACTCACCCATCTTTTTTTTTTTTTGCATGATATACCAGGTTGTAAGCTATCATACACCACTATTATTTTCTGTGCTAAATGTTCAGAAGGAGTTTGAAAAGGACCCTCTGTTATTTAATAGGCAAATTAGTGAATTCAGTTAGCCCTGAAAGGGTGATAGCTCTATTTAAGGAAACTAGGGGGAGATTAATTAAATGAGTTTTTTTGTTTTTGTTTTTGTTTTTTTTTTTACAGTGTTCATTCAGTACAAATGCCCAACCAGGAATGTTACATTAAAAAAAAAATAATCCCTGAATAAAATATTTGCCACGTTGGGTGCTTGAAAAAAACATGTGCCACTTTAAAAATAAACCCTGTTGTATATCAACCCTAAAAAGGAGATCAGAAAATAAACTACAGCCTCATATCATTCATCAGCATCATAAAGAGGTGTAATAAATATATATATTTAGTTTTGACTTCCTCTATTATTAAACGCTCTACCAGCAAACTCATTTTAACTCACTTTTATATACTGAGCCAAAATAACAGAAAGCACACTGGATGTCCACGATTTGCTAAAATAGTTTTTTAGAAAACAAAAAAAGAGGGAAAAGTTTTAAAAAATCTCTTTTTTTTAAAAAGAAAAGAAAAAAAAATAAACATGCAGACAGCAATTGTCTGTTTAGGACTTAGTAATTTCTAATTTATTGTGAATTTAAGTTTGAGCTGTAGATTTTGTTGTTCTTGTGCCAAGTAAATCTATTTGTATATTGTCTATGTTTGGGGAAAAAATATACTTGAAATATTTTGTTGTTGTGTTACTATATATAAATGTTTGTTTGTTTGTTTTTTTGTTTTGTTTTTTCCTGCATTTTTAAACAGTTTACAATGCGAGGATGGTGTAAAATATCCGTTTATGTTGTGAAATTGTATTAAACTAGTGAATCATTCTTTTAGAATTATTGGATACATTATTACATTGTCTACATTTTTTCCCTTTATGTTTTTTTTCTGTACAAACGTAACAATTTGGTATTATCTATCTATCTATCTATCTATCTATCTATCTATCTATCTATCTATCTATCTATCTATCTATCTATCTCTCTCTCTCTCTCTATCTCTCTCTCTCTCTATATATATATATCTATCTATCTATATCTATATATCTATATCTATATATCTCCATAGATATCTATATATCTATCTATATCTATATATATAGATATATATATATATACATATATATATATATATATATATATATATATATATATATATATATATATATATATATATATATATATATATATATATAATATAAATATATATATATCTATATTATATATATAGATAGATAGATAGATAGATAGATAGATAGATAGATAGATAGATAGATAGATAGATAGATAGATAGATAGATAGATAGATAGATAGATAGATATAGATATATATATAGATATCCATAGATATCTATAAATAGATATTTTATATATATATATTTAGCCAGTGATACATACATACATATACATGTATACATGTATACATATGTATACATACATACATAGAAGGTGTTTGGCGAAGATTGCACTGGGTGTATATATAGCAGAGGTCTGATTTATGGAAACTGTCTTCTAAACCCCCTATATCTCTTCTGTCTGCAGTAGCACCAGTGACTACTGCCCCTTTAATATTTTATTTTCTAACTGCATCAATTGAGAAATAATAGGACTTTTATCACCCAAGGAAAAAACAGATAGATAAAGGCGATTGATAGAGGGGGCTGTTGGCATTCTTTAAAAGTTTGGCTATGCTGTTTCCCTTCTCTTTTTTTCACAAAAGTCCATTTGCATAATTCTTTGAGAAAACAAAGAGGGATGATAGGCTTAAAAAGCAAAGTGCTAGCGATAAAAAGGAAAATTCCGTTTAGTGCTCTGTCATAAAAGAATATAACGGCTGTAAAAGTTTATAGGCAGAGAAGTGAGGAGACTGCAAGGAAGTTCCCTTGGCTGGAGAGGATTGGGATTGAACACAACATGTAAATACCTTTCAACAGCCTCAGACAAAATATATGATGAGGCAGAAGGAAGCTGGGAACTTCGCCTTTGCTTTCTTTCCCCTCCTTTTCAGAAGCCTTGGAAACTCCTCTCTGGGGGTTAATGTCTTTGTTCTTTTTTTTTTTTCTTCAGCAATTCCTGGCTGCAAGAATTCAAGCAATAAACTTTCAAACAAGCGAACTCTGGCGAGACGTCTGAAATTGTGTTTTCTTTATCAGTATCATACATGAACTGGCCATTCTCTCTCCCAGCACAGCCCTTCTGCTCTATCTACTAACTTACCAAAAAAAAATCCTTCTTTTCAAACACTGTTTATTACCACCCAGGAGGCATCTCCTAGGCTCTTGGTTGAAAAGCATTAGCATTTATCCTCAAAAACACCCTGCTATTTTTGTATTTTATTTTTTTATAAATACTGTGTTTTAGTTAAAAAAATTTAAAAAAAGTTTTGACACTTTTCAGTTTACCAAGCGCATTACGCAGAAATACACACAAGGTGGCGCTCTTGGTCTTTGATTTGTTTTGCTGGGTTGTAAGCATTTATATGGAGTGATACACAACATACTCCTTTTTTTTTACATTTTTTTTTCTATATCTGATCATCGTCATAAGAAAAAAAAAGCATAAAAAAGGAGATATCTTATAAATGTAACTTCTGCAGATAATTCAGCTTTATTGCACTGTAAAACGTTTTAACAATCAGTAAATTAGTGAACAATAGCACTGTGGGATGATGAGTGTTGGAAGGAAGAGTTGGAAACCGTCTTGGGGAAATTCTTCCCAGCAGATTGCATTTAATTATACAGAGGCTTCCAAAAACAGGGTACCCTGTGACGTCCGTGGTCATCAGTGGTCACCCACTAGCAAGGAGGCTGTGAACTCATTCAAGGGGACTATTACATCAAGATTTAATCACATAAGATGAATATGGTACTTTAGAAGTATAATCTCTTTACACCAGATCCTAATTAGCATGATTATATGGAAGAATGTTGAACGTTAAAGAAAGGACCATGATGCTTGTGTTGCTTAATTTCCCAATGAGAGATAATGTTACCATAACCTTTAAATCTGTGGAGTATATTCTGCCATAATCCTTAATTTATTAGAGGGATCCGTTTCATTTGCGATACAGTGGGCTCAAGAGAGGTCTAAGCATCGTTACCCCATCAGACAACTGGGTAGAAGAACAAGTGTGTGTGTGTGTGTGTGTGTGTTTTAAATTACATATATTCCTACCCCAGAGTATGGACTAATTCATCTTCTATTTGCTCTAATTTTTTGTTTAATTAATCTGAAAAAAAAACAAAAAAAAAACAAAAACAAACTTCTGCTGTATAACAAGGGACTGTTGCACCATTTTTTGTAAACCCCTGTTGCGGTCCTATTGGTAGCCATGTCTAAACTCCATTACCCAGCACCTATAAACAATTGATTCAAATTATTTTAAATGATTCAAATAGAGCAAATCATTTCAGAAGCGGTTTATTCCCGGCCCTCTTCAGCTCGAAGAAACGTTTTACTGAAGGAAGAAAATCTCTTCTCCCAGTTTAAAGGCAGTATTTTAGGAATAAATATATCGCCATTGCCTATTAATGTGTCCCAGTGCACTCATCTATATTTAACCGGTATACAGCGCTTAGGCCTTTATGGGAAGATATGTTCCAGGTTTACTTTGGAGGTGTAGATTGCAGTGAGTTACGTCGAAGACACAAAAGATGTGATTTCCCTTTTATGTTTTAAGACAGGAGGCCAAGACTGAGCCATAAATACTTATCTCTACCCTCAGAGCTTAGATAGATAGATAGATAGATAGATAGATAGATAGATAGATAGATAGATAGATAGATAGATAGATAGATAGATAGATAGATAGATAGATAGATAGATAGCTCAAAGACAGATAGATAGAATATGGATGGATGGATGGAAAGATAGATATATAGATAGAATTTGGATAGATAGATAGATAGATAGATAGATAGATAGATAGATAGATAGATAGATAGATAGATAGATAGATAGATAGATAGATAGAATAATTGAATAAGAATAGATGGGTATATAAATAAATATAATGCTAGAAGATTGATAGATATATAGATACAAGATACATAGATGAATAGACTATAGAAATACAGATAGATAGATAGATAGATAGATAGATAGATAGATAGATAGATAGATAGATAGATAGATAGATGGATGGATAGATAGATAGATAGATAGATAGATAGATAGATAGATAGATAGATAGATAGATAGATAGATAGATAGATAGATAGATAGATAGATAGATAGATAGATAGATAGAATAAGAATAGATGGGAGGATGGGTGGATAGATAAATATAATGCTAGAAGATAGATATATAGAAACAAGACACATAGATGAATAGACTATAGAAATGCAGATAGATAGATAGATAGATAGATAGCTCAAAGACAGATAGATAGAATATGGATGGATGGATGGAAAGATAGATATATAGATAGAATTTGGATAGATAGATAGATAGATAGATAGATAGATAGATAGATAGATAGATAGATAGATAGATAGATAGATAGATAGATAGAATAGTTGAATAAGAATAGATGGGTATATAAATAAATATAATGCTAGAAGATTGATAGATATATAGATACAAGATACATAGATGAATAGACTATAGAAATACAGATAGATAGATAGATAGATAGATAGATAGATAGATAGATAGATAGATAGATAGATAGATAAAAAGCTGATGGTTACATAAGTATATAAATATATATATTAGAATAAGGATGGATACATATGGATGCATACAGCATATAGATAGATGGACTTTGGAAATATAGATGTTAGATACCAGTTAGAATGTAGATAGATATATAGCGAGTGTGTAGATACATAGATTTAAATATGCATAGATGTTACAATGGATACATATTCGATTTGCCGAATATTTATACAATATTGTGTATTTCGCAGTCTTGAATAAAAGTGCTGCAAAAACACACAAACCTCCTAACCTCCAAGTAACACACAACCGAGGTGGCCCAGTTCATGTGCACTCAAGAGACGCCAACAGCAGGCGCAGCGCAGTACACTGGGGTTCAAACAGCACCCACCACTTTGAAGCAATGGGTATATATGAGTGATTTTTATCTTTAGTGGGTGATAAGGACCTTATAGTTTACAAAGGTGGGGGGGGGGGGAGGAGGCCAGTGCCTGGACTCCGTGTTGGGTCCCTGGCATGTCCTTCCAATAAGTGACATCTTCAAGTGGAAATGTTTAAACTCGAAATAAAAAATAAAATAAACATGAAGAAAATCAAGGAGAAGAGTTGTTCGGAAAACAATCATTATTTTAATTCGCCATTGACACTTGCAGCATCTTGCAGTAATCATTCGCAGGGTGTGAATGGAAGAAGCGCCTGTTTTATCGCAGTCCTGGAAGAGTCTCATAAACCGCTAACGCTTTTTATATTCTGCGACATAAACAACATCAACATCTCAGCTTTATAGCCTTTTATAGTCCGCTAAACAGTTTACAGGCTTTTTTTTGTTGTTGGGTTTGGGGGGGGCGATGAACAAACTCCATTCTTTGACGTGTGAACAGCTCCAACCCTTGATCAATAATAGGGGGAATTGATCATTAAAATGTTAAATATGACTGGCTCGTTTGTTGTAAAATATGTTTAGCCTAAGAAACTGTATGATTTGATAACTTGTATTAAAATCCCAATTACATTTATTGGACCCTCTAAAAACTCGTGGCAATTAAATCGTTGTACTTTTACAGTTTTCTAAACCGACCCTGACATTTAAAAAGGCTAAAACTGCCTCGTTAAATTTTTTTTTTTTTTACAAATTAATGACTAAATGTCCTTCTTTTTTTTATAATTTCCAGCACTCCCCCCCCCCCCCCCCCAAAAAAAAAAAAATCAATCTTTGGGGTGGGCTAAGGTAGGTGATTTGTTGTGATGTGGGGATATCTCATTAGAGGAGGTAGTTAAACATATTTAATCCGTATATTTTCTCCACCTCTCCTCCTCTCTGCTCCATCTCCTCTTCTCCTCTCCCTATCCTGCGCACAGTCCGTGTGGAGCGCTAGAAGCCAATAGGAGCCAATAGGAGCAGGCTTTGGTAATAGATGCAAATGTTCGTGAAAAGACGCTGCAAAATATGAAACAAGTCATTTGCTGCGAAGTAAATCACTGAAACTGTTTATGAACTGGCAATCCCTTCTTGGAAATGTAAAGCGACATATCCTTTAAGTGGTTATTTTTTTTTTAATCCAAAAAAAAACAAAAAAAAAAAAAACAAGGGATGCAATATCATCCAGGCATAGACTTTTGATTGTATCTTTTTCTTTTTATATTCCTGGAAATCACAGACACACCAAGCCAGGAACCCCTTTTTTTCCTGCTTTTAAGCATTAAAAGAAACAAACAAACAAAAAAGAAATGAGTTCTTATTTTGTTAATTCACTCTTCTCCAAGTACAAGGCAGGGGAATCTTTGCGCCCCAATTATTATGATTGTGGCTTTGCCCAGGATCTAGGAGGCAGACCCACAGTGGTGTATGGACCCGGTGCTGGGGGCACTTTTCAGCACCCTAGCCAGATCCAGGACTTTTACCATGGAACGTCTTCCCTGTCCTCACCCCCTTACCAGCAGAACCCCTGCGCTGTGACCTGTCATGGGGACCCCGGCAGCTTCTACGGATACGACCCTTTGCAAAGGCAGAGCCTGTTCAGCAGCAGCCAGGATTCGGATCTAGTGCAATACACCGACTGTAAGCTGGCCTCAGCTGGCCTGGGGGAAGAAGCAGAGAGCTCAGAGCAGAGTCCTTCACCCACACAGCTCTTTCCCTGGATGAGACCACAAGGTGAGCAAAAAATAATAAAAAAAAGTGGGCAAAGTGAGACCATCAAGTGACCCTAGCACTTTACTGTTTTATGGGGGGCTAAACTTGTGCACTTGTGAATTGTTTTATAGTTTAATTGCCCGGATGGAGAGGTTTGCTTTTTTTTTTTTTTTTTTTACTGCTGGTCACTTCCCCCCCAGCCCTCATTTCCCAACCCTTTGTAGTGTGTGTCACTAAAGGAAATGCATGCATTGCTTTTATTTATTTTCTCTTGTTTTGGGATATTTTTTGCCCCTTCTGATTGCTGCTTTCCCTGTTCTCCCCCTTTGTGTGTGTTCTACATTGCTTTTTATTTATTTTCTCTTTTTTTGCTAACTTTTTCCCCTTCTGGTTGCAGCTTTCTATGTAATGTGCCTTTGTGTGTGTCCTGCATTGCTTTTCATGTTCTCTTTTTTAAGTTATTTTTTCCACCTATGGTTACTGCTTTCCCTGTTCTCCCCCTTTATGTGTGTCCTGCATTGCCTCCTATTTTTATTTTCCTTACTTTTCCCCCTTCTGATTACTACTTTCCACATCCTTCCCTGCATGTGTATCCTGCTCTGCTTTTTATTTTTTATTTTTAAGTTAACTTTGCCTCTTCTGATGACTGCTTTCTCTATCCTATGCTTTGTATGTGTCCTGCTTTGCTTTCTATTTTCTTTTCTTTTTTTTTTTTTTTAGCTTATCCCCCTTCTGATTATTGTTTTCCCTGTCCTATCCTTTGTGTTTGTCCTGCTTTGCGTTCTATTTTCTCTTTTTTAATTGTTGTTTTCCCGTCTGGTTACTTGCTATACCTATCATATTCCATTGTGTGTGTCATGCATTCCTATTTTTATTTCCTCTCTTTTGGGGTTATTATTCCTATTTCTGGTCACTGCTCTCCCTACCCTACTCCATTGTGTGTGCCATGCAATGCTTTTTTATTTGCTCTCTTTTTGGGTTATTATTCCTTCTTCTCGTTACTGTTCTCCCTGTCCTACCCTTTGTGTGTGTTATGCATTGCTTTTTTTATTTCCTCTCTTTTTGAGTTATTATTCCTTCTTCTGGTTGCTGCTTTCACTCTCATTCTTCTTTGTGTGTCTTGCATTGCTTTTTTAGTTTCTCTTTTTTTGAGGTTGCGTTCCCCCTTCCTATGGCTGCTTCCCCTGTCCTCCCCTTTGTGTGTGCCCTGCTGCTGCTGCTGCCTACAGCCCTTCATTCTTGTTCTCTTCTCCTCCTCAGCAGCCGCTGGACGTAGGAGAGGTAGACAGACCTACAGCCGCTACCAAACCCTAGAGCTGGAGAAAGAATTCCTCTTCAACCCTTACCTTACCCGCAAGCGGCGGATTGAGGTGTCTCATGCTTTGGGACTAACTGAGAGACAGGTGAAAATATGGTTCCAGAACAGGAGAATGAAATGGAAAAAGGAGAACAACAAAGATAAGTTCCCCAGCAGCAAATGTGAGCAGGAGGAACTGGAGAAACAGAAAATGGAGAGATCACAACAAGACACTGATGAGGCTCTGGATGGACAAAAGGGTGAGAAGAGCCTGGACTGAGAAGCCCACTGACAAAGCCACTTGTCTCTCCAGCTCTCACCAATGTTTCTGGAAAGATACAGAAGGGGGCACAATGTTGCTGTAAAAGATGTAGCTGTAAATCGCCCCTTTCTCTGTAACTCATCCTATTTGATACCTAAATTGACCGGTGCCCCCCCTAAGAACCAGGCAACCTGCTGTCTTCCCACCTGGTAGGGGGGATGGAAATGACTTTCTAGTGTCTGTGTATAACGCAATAGCTTTTTGTGGATCATAACTTGGGGTTTTGTTTTGTTTTTTCTTTTGTTTTTTGTTTTTCTTTTTTGTTTTGGTGGGGAAGGTTTGCTCTAGAAGTTTTGTGTGCACTATTTCTCTATGTGGTTTACTGTATTTCTTTCTACAAGACATAAAAAACAGACCAACAACATGAAACTGCCTAATTCTGCTGTAGTCCCCCTTCTCTAACACATTGCTAGATGCCCCCCTCTTGTTTTGTTCCTGGCACCCGTCATTCTCTGTGTGTGCGAGGATGTAGATAGCATGCGCCCAGTGAAAAGCCACTTGTGTTTTTTTAGGGTTACTGTGAACAGACTGTATACTGTATACGTGAATTCCTTTTATTGAAAGGGGGGGGGGTCATTCTCTATTTTATGGTTCTGCACACTTTTGTCCTATTGTCTAAACATGGAAACGGCGGAAGGAGTTACAATAAAGTTTACAAGAGGGACCGTGACATCATGCGTTTTGATGCTTCCTCCTGGGAGATGGGTTGAAAAGAGAAATAAAAGTCATCTGTGTGTTTTGTACCATCCTTGAATCTATAGGGGCTCCTAGAGACAGAGGATGGTTGTGTTTTAGTGGGGGTTTGGGAGATGCTGGCACAGGCAAAACAGATCAGTTCTAGTCCTTAAATGTGTCCTTGTTGTGGATCCTCGTCAAGAGATCATCATCAAGAGATGTAGATCATCATCGAGAGATCTCATGAAGAGGTCTCACAAGAGATCATCATCACAAGGTCTCATCAAATGATCATCATCCAGAGATCTCATGAAGAGGTCTCATCAAGAGATCGTCATCAAAAGGTCTCATCAAATGATCATCATCCAGAGATCTCATTAGGAGTTCTCATCAAGAGATCATCATCAAAAGGTCTCATCAAATGATCATCATCGAGAGATCTCACGAGGAGGTCTCTCCAAGAGGTCATCATCAAAAGGTATCATCAAATGATCATCATCGATAGATCTCATGAAGAGGTATCACCAAGAGATCATCATCAAAAGGTCTCATCAAATGATCATCTAGAGATCTCATGAAGAGGTCTCATCAGGAGATCATCACCAAAAGGTCTCATCAAGAGATCTCATCAAGAGGTCTCATGAAGAGGTCTCATCAAGAGATCTCATCAAGAGGTCTCATCAAGAGTTCTAATCAAAAGATCTCGTCAAGAGAGCCAGGTAATCCAGTTCTAGATTTAAAGCTGTGGAACTCAAGGTATTTCCTAAGTAGAAACATAACTCATCTGAGTAACATCAACTTCTTTGGGATTGAGTCCCTCTCTGTTTCCATGTTTCTAACTTGAATATGAGCGAAGTAGCAGATTACTCCCTTCTGGTCCAGGTAGGTGTAAGGATCAGATGGACCCTTGTATGTTTGTGTGGCTGTGATATGGATTGCAAGCTCTTAAGATCAAGGAGGGGTGAGGACAAATCCATGTAAGTGTACAGTGCTTTGGGGCTATGGAGATTAATGGTGATTATAATGATCAGATGGACCCTTGTATGTTTGTGTGGATTGCAAGCTCTTGGGGTCAAGAAAGGCTGTGGACAAACCTATGTAAGTGTACAGTGCTGTTTAATAAAGTGTGGGGCTATGGAGATAAATAGGGATTATAATTATCAGTTGGACCCCTGTATGTTTGTGTGGATTGCAAGCTCTTGGGATCAAGAAAGGATGTGGACAAACCTATGTAAGTGTGCAGTGCTGTTTAATTAAGTGGGGCTATGGGAATACATGGTGATTATAACGATCAGATATACCCCTGTATGTTTGTGTGGATTATAAGCTCCTGGAAAAGAAAGGATGTGAACAAACCAGTGATTTTAAATAAAGTGGTGCTATGGAGATAAATGATGATTATAATGATCAGATGGGACCCCTGTATGTTTGTGTGGCTGTGATATGGAGTGCAAGCTCTTAAGATCATAGATGGATGTGGACAAACCTATGTAAGTGTACAGTGCTGTTTAATTAAGTGGGGCTGTGGAGATAAATGGTGATTATAACGATCAAATGGGCCCCTGTATGTTTGTGTGGACTGCAAGCTCTTGGGATCAAGAAAGGATGCAGACAAACCTATGTAAGGGTGCAGTGATGTTTAATTAAGTGGGGCTATGGAGATAAATTGTGATTGTAACGATCAGATGGACCCCTGTATGTTTGTGTGGATTGTAAGCTCTTGGAAGAGGAAGGCTGTGGACAAACCAGTGCTTTTGAATAAAGTGGTGCTATGGAGATAAATGATGATTATAATGATCAGATGGGACCCCTGTATGTTTGTGTGGCTGTGATATGGATTGCTAGCTCTTAAGATCATAGATGGATGTGGACAAACCTATGTAAGTGTACAGTGCTGTTTAATAAAGTAGGACTATGGAGATAAATGGTGATTATATTGATCAGATGGACCCCTGTATGTTTGTGTGGCTGTGATGTGGATTTTAAACTCTGAGATCAAGAAAAGATGTGCTATGTAAGTGTACAGTGCTGTTTAATAAAGTAGGACTATGGAGATAAAAAGATTGACCCCGTGTGGCTGTGATATGGAGTGCAAGCTCTTGAGTTTAAGAAAGGATGTGCTATGAAAGAGTACAGTGTTGTTTAAAAAAAAGAGTGGGGCTATGGAGACAAATTGTGATTATAATGATCAGATAGACTCATGTATGTTTGTGTGACTGTGACATGGAATGCAAGCTCTTTGATCAAGGGCGGATGTGGATAAACCTATGTAAGTGTACAGCGCTGTTTAATAAAGTGGGGCTATAGAGATAAATGGTCATTTTGATGATCAGATGGACCCCTGTACGTTTGTGTGGCTGTGATATGAATTGCAAGCTCTTGAGATCAAGGAAGGATGTGCTATGTAAGTGCACAGTGCTGTTTAATAAAGTGGGGCTATTGGGATAAATGTTGATTATAATGGTGGACACCCATATGTTTGTGTGGCTGTGATGTGGATTGCAAGCTCTTGAGATCCAGAAAGGCTGTGGACAAACCTATGAAAAGTGTACAGTGCTGTTTAATAAAGTGGGGCTATAGAGATAAATGGTGATTAGAATGATGATGATGCTAATATAGAGAGCGGAGGATGGTTAGAGGTGATCCACAGAGACAGATCCAAGCAAGGTAAGTGCATTCTTAATTATAGCCCATAGTAGTGGAGGACAATTGCTCTCCAGCACCAGACTCTTGTATTGATGATCCGCTTGGCATCTGCAATTTGAAGTCCATCCTGAGCCCAGCAATAACATGCAATCACAGCTAAGAGGCACAATTCTTCCTCGGCTGGATGTTCTGCTCTTCTTTTTTGTGGTTTATCTGGCGGTCCAAGTCTGAGAGGCATTACGCAGGATCCATTAATAACTATGGCATAGATAGCGCAATCTCACCGAACGCAGACAGGAGCGTTAGAGAAAAATCGATACAGAAATAAATAGGTTTCAGTTTATTTTTTTTTTCTTTTCTCTGCTGCTAGCTTTTTTTTTTTCATCCCACAAGCCTTTTTGTCTCATTTGAAACAGATTACAGCTTCCTTATCGACTCCATTGCAATTTCCCTTTAAAACATAGATCTTAGAGGGTTAGAGCCCATCAAATATTTATCATATTTTATAAATCCAGCACTACAACATTTTTTTTTCCACATTACAAGAGCTGTGGGAAGCTGAGCCTGGATTGGAGGGAGGAAAATCACGTGTGTGCCAGTCACATGGTCAAGGGAGGAAAAAGGGGGTCCTTTTTGGTGTAAATCTGGACTCTAATTCTGTAATATATCACGGTACCTCGTAAAACCGACACTAAAACGTCCCGGCCTACAAATCATCCGGCCAAATTATGAGTTCATTGTATTATGCGAACGCTTTATTCTCCAAATATCAAACTGCAACTTCTGTCTTCCCATCCGGAGTGTTCCCCGAGCAAACTTCGTGTTCCTTCGCCTCCTCCAGCAGCCAGCGCACCGGCTATGGCACAGGGAGTACGGCGTCCTTCCCTGGGACTGTACCTGGACTGTACACCAACGGGGGCACCATGCACCCCCAGACCCCCGCCATGTACCCCCCCTCTGGGTACGGCCTGGAAGCCGCTTCCTTTAACATGCACTGTTCTCCGTTCGAGCAGAACCTCTCTCTAATGTGTTCTACCGACACCACCAAACAGAACTGCACCAAGACCGAGCAGAGGGACACCGACCTCCAGGGCGACACCAACCTCCGGATCTACCCCTGGATGAGGAGTAGTACAGGTAAGAGGAGGGAGGGATGGGGCATCTGGGGGGGATTCTTCACACCTCCTCTCTATGGCGTCCTTCTTCAATGGGGGGTTCACTGCACAATGGCTGGCAGCCTGCAAGTCCCTTATCCTATGGGGGGGGGGGGGGGGTCCATAGAGCTGATCTAAGGCTAGGATGGAGATTTAGAGGTGCAGGGGCTGTTCTCAGGGTATTATTACTGGGACTGGGGAAGTTTGACAAGCAAAACAAGCGTGCACCATAAAACCAGGGCTAAGCAGCTATGCAAATAGGAGCTGGGATGATACACGAGGTGCAAATGTCCGCTATTTACTGTGAGGTGTCAGCTCAGTGAATGTGCAATAAGTGGCTGACAAAAGAGAATTAGATTCCCAGCCATTCACTGGCTGAATTATGCTGGAATAGGGGAACATAACTCGCTGCCCAATGTCTATACTTGGTAAATCTATGGAGTAGAATAGTAGATGATCATCTATCTATCTATCTATCTATCTATCTATCTATCTATCTATCTATCTATCTATCTACATTTTATTTGTCTGTATACATTCTATCTTGCTTTAAAGTATAATCTATCTATCTATCTATCTATCTATCTATCTATCTATCTATCTATCTATCTATCTATCTATCTATCTACAGTTTATCGTCTACATATGCTAGATCTATGCCCATCTATCTTTATATCTATCTATCTATCTATCTATCTATCTATCTATCTATCTATCTATCTATCTATCTATCTATCTATCTATCCATAGTGCACCAACATATATAACTGTTTTATACCCTCCGCACAATATGCACACCATTGCATATAGAGTATATATAGTGTATACAGCACTAAATATACTTATACAGCATCTATCTATCTATCTATCTATCTATCTATCTATCTATCTATCTATCTATCTATCTATCTATCTATCTATCTATCTATCTATCTATCTATCTATCTATCTATCTATCGTACACCAATATATATAACTGTTATCTGCTGTGTGCATAATATACACACCGTTGCATATAGTATATATATCATGTATAAAGTACTAAATAACTATATACCTATACAGCATTTGTTTGTATCTATCTTGCACCAACATATATAACTGTTATATACTGTGTGCAGAATATATACACTATTGCATATAGTGTATATAAAGTATATGCATCACTAAATATACCTATACAGCATGTATTTCTATCTATCTAGATATCTATCTATCTGGCATCAGCAAATATAACTATACTGTGTGCATAATACACACACCATTGCATATAGTTTATATATAGTGTATAAAGCACTAAATAACCATATATACAGTCTATCTATCTATCTATCTATCTATCTATCTATCTATCTATCTATCTATCTATCTATCTATCTATCTATCTTTCCAAAGTGCACCAACATATAACTGATATTTATGTGTGCAGAATATACTTACCGTTGCATATAGTGTATATATAGTGTATAAAGCACTAAATATACCTATTTTTTTATCTTGTACATTTATGTGATGGAATAGGGACAATTAGTGACGTAACTGTGCTGCACATCTCCCCCAAGAGGAACTATGTAAAGTCTGGTTATAGGCTTATCATTTGTTACATCAGTATGCTTCTGTATAGCGCTGATGGGGTATTTATAATTAAGGGTACTTATCATTATCAAGCCTTCACCTTGAGGAATTTTAAAAGGTTTCAACTGATTCAGGAGGCTCCATTCTCTTTTTACTTTTTCTTTTCTGCTTTTCTGAATGTATCTTATAGAATATTGATATTTGTTACAATGAGAGCCGGGTAGTCAGTTGTCAACAGTAGAAGAGGATTGTGATAGCCACCCATATGAGGGTCCATGTACAGAGGCTTAAAATTACTGTTTCTAGTTCTAGTTGTGTTCTGCCTGTAGAGTTAGCTCAATGTTATTCTATATATCCATGCACATTAGGAGGATTACAGGCATATTTTAAGCTCAACATATAGGCTCCATGCACACTGGACAAAAAAAGCTTCTGGTTTCCGTTTTTGGTTGGAGCTTTCTGGCAGAAAAAACGCTAAACTCCCCTAAACTTGCCTAGGCGCCATGCACACTGGGCTTAAAAAATGGCAGATCCTTTGGCAAAAAAACTGTATACAAAAAAAGCTCCATGAGGTTTTTTTCTGCCAAGGGAACTGGTGTTTTCTTGCCCAGTGTGCATGGAGCCTGGCTACATGTTAGGCCTATTAGTATATATGTATAGAGAGAGATGAGTATATAATATATATGCCTGCGAATATGTCTCTCTCTCTCTTTATATATATATACACACACACATATGTGTGTATGTATATTTATAATAAGGTTTCAGTCTTGTTGTGTGAACTGTATAGGCAGTAGTCTTGTGCTGTTCCAATTTGGGACATGGTTAACTTCCCCTCCTGTCCTGCATAAAGACTGACCAAATATTAATCCAACAATTGGTCACAGTGGATCTGATGTGACCACAAACACGTGTTCTCCCCAGTAACACATGTTCTGTTACCCTGTCCTCTGTCATACTGTAACATACAACGTGTAGACACATAAACTACAATTCCATCTTCTACATCATGACTTGCATCCCTTCGCTGATTGTCTCCAAGAATCCCCGCCGATCTAAATATCCACTTACTGATGGCCCGCAGCCGCCCCCCCCCCCCCCCCATAGTAGTACATATCCGATTACTGGAGCCCCCCATAGATATCCAGAGAACTACCTATCTACTTATTAATTTTCACTCAGCCCCCCACATGGAAGAACATGTGATTACCAAACCCCCGCAGTAGCTGATTAATCTCACCCACCTAAATCCCCCACAGATCTACCTATCTAATTTCCTATCCTTACAGAATGACCCCACTCTTCATAAGTGATAAGTGTACCCCATATAGTCCCCTGCTGTCATATGAATTCTCCCCACACCATAGGGTTACCTACATTCCATCTACCAGCCAAGATGGCTTAGCACACACAATGTGTGTGTGTGTGTGTGTGTGTGTGGTTGTGTGCCTGATTTGTATGTGTGATTGTGTGTGATTGTGTATGTGTGTGATTGTGTGTATGTATATGTATATGTGTGTGTGATTGTGTGCGTGTGTGTCTTACCAATCTCTCCCTCTCACTCTCTCTTTCCTTTTTTTCTCTCTCCTTTTCTTTCTCTCTCTCACTATATATATATATATATATATATATATATATATATATATATATATATATATATATATATATGTGTGTGTGTGTGTGTGTGTGTGTGTGTGTGTGTGTGTGTGTTTAGCTCGCAAACACACACATATATATATATATAGAGAGAGAGAGAGAGAGAGAGAGAGAGTGAGAAAGAAAGAGAGAGAGAGAGAGAGAGAAGAAGAAAGAAAGAAAGAAAGAGAGAACTTGTCACATAAACATAAACACACACACATACACACGCAGACATACATAACACACAAAACACATACACAATATATGAATCAATCGATTGCAACTAGAAAGCGTTAAAATAAATGAATGCATTTTTTTAAAGTACAATGGTTATAAGAAGGATATTGGCACAATGCTATAAGGGTAAGTAAGGATATTGGCACAATCCTATAAAAAGGGTAAGGATATTGGCACAATAGCCATATGGATAAATATCACAGCAGTGTCATATTTTAAAGTCATAAGAACTAGGTGCAATGCCAGTAAACCCTAAGGCTGACCATACACTCTACAATCTAATTGCACAACCTCCTGATTTACCATCAGCTATGTAGTGAAAGAGTCTGTCATGACACAAATGGAATGGCTTGTTTAGGTGTGTCTTCATTTTTTATTAATTCTGAGAGATACAAAGATTGGACAGTATATGGTGAGCCCATGATATAGACTGTAGCTAGGAGCAGTCCAATTGATCTTGCCTCGTCTGTATATTCCAGGCACGGACAGAAAGAGGGGTCGGCAGACCTACACCCGGTACCAGACCCTGGAACTGGAAAAGGAATTCCACTACAATCGCTACTTGACGCGGCGGCGGCGCATAGAGATCGCTCATGCCCTGTGCCTGACAGAGAGACAGATCAAAATCTGGTTCCAGAACCGCAGGATGAAGTGGAAAAAAGAGAACAAGACACCCAGCCCCACCTCAAACAGCCAGGAAAAGCCGGAGACTGAGGAAGAGGAAGAGGAGTGACCACCAGAGACCTCAAAAAAGACTGGTGACCCCCTCCCCACACAAGGTCCACTGAATCTGCTGGATCCTACCATACTACCTAGATCCCTTTTCTATGATAGGGTTAGCTACCTACCCCGATGTGGTGACAGATTAGATCCATTTCCATGTGACTTCATGTAGCACAAGTATTTGCAGATCTTTTCAGAGACTCCAACTCTTATGGAGAGACCCTGAGAAAAAAATATTGTGACTGTGTTTAATAGCTCGTCTGACTTTACTGTGAAGGGAAATCCCAAGTGTTTGTGTAGGACTGTGTTTTGTTAAAATACAATATTATGTACCGTGGATTGTAGTCACAGATCTGCTGACCTAGTAAGATTATTACAATGATATTTGTCTTAAATTTCCACCTTAAAAAATCTCGTCCTCTAGTATGTGTGTATGTGTGCGTGTAATAAAAATGATGTGGTCTGTTATTAATTTTAATATAATTAGATCTCAGTGTTTATTTCCTGTTTTGAAATGCTCTGATCTGGTAATATTTCAAACAAATAAAATAAATGGAAAAAAAAGTCTGTATCATTTATTTATTTATCAAAAAATATTGTTTAAAATCGAAAATGTATAAAATGTAAAACATAAAAATCGAATAATAATATGAACATATCAAGAGTGACAATTACAACACATCAGGACTGACAACAAGCTCAAGTTTTTCTTTAGTTAAGGTGGCAATGTCTAATTATTGATAATAATAGTACAATAGAGCAGAGCTTGCTGCGAAATAATGAAATCCAATGGAAAAATGCAACATTAGTAAAATATCTATCTATCTAGATATATATATGTCTATACATTGCTATATACATATTAGATATATATGTATTCTCAAAAAAATATGAGTATATATTATATATATATATATATATATATATATATATATATATATATATATATATATATATATATATATATATATATATATATATATATATATATATATATATATAATGTATATGCTTTTGAAATGTTGAAATG
>JBBGZY010000018.1:1175000-1180000 GCA_037952925.1 Lithobates clamitans | reverse complement strand
ACGAAAATATAATTCTTTTAACTTGTACTTTTTTTTTCCATATCATTACTATGAAACCCTAAGGACCGAAAGCTTTCCATCGACTCGTTTTACCCGTTCAGTTCGATATTGTTCAGTTTGTCGCGGTGTAGGGAAGCTGTCGGAGGACCAGATGGGGGAAAATAGGGCGAAGAGTTCTCTTTGAAATGTACTTAATATAGCAATTAATCCAACAAAAGAGTCTTCTTATAGGTGTATGTGAAAAACAACAGAGGTTCCCCTGTAATGATAAAAAGGTGGAAAAAAACACTAATTTATTTTACATTCAGATGACCTAGCGACATAAGAATAATGACAACAACAAGGTAATATAATAATAGTAAAAATAATAGTAGGAGTAGTAGGGATAATAATAATATTAGCAATAATAATAGTATAAATAATAATAATATTAGCAAAAATCATAATAATATTAAAAATAATAATAGAAGTAGTGGGAATAATAATATTAGCAATTATAATAATAATAGTAATAATATTAGCAGTAATTATAATAATAATGGTAATATTAAAAATAATAAGGACGAAGTTTATTTTACACTCAAATAACCTAACGACAGAATAGCAAAAACAACAACGGAAATAACAATAGTAGTAACAATATAAATAACATTATAAAGATGTATATTCAAATAGATGGATATATAAACAATGCATGGATTAATAGATAGATAGATAGATAGATAGATAGATAGATAGATAGATAGATAGATAGATAGATAGATAGATAGATAGATAGATAGATAGATAGAAAGATAGATAGATAGATAGATAATAGATAGATTAGTATACATATGGATAGATACAAACAAACAAATGATGTATAAATATATTTAGTGCTTAACACTACATATACAGTGTACACTATATGCTATGGTGTGTATATTGTGCACATACACACATGTAACATATAAGAGTGTGTATATTTTATATATTTTATCATGTACTTTTGAAAATACTTAAAAACAGGTGAATGCTAACTTTCACCTTTTTTTATATTATTAAATTCAACGCCTCATTTTTTTAGAGTGTACCTGTCTATAGACAATCACACTCTTTCTCCTATTCGCTCCTTTTTGACATCCCCATCCACTAGCTGCCAGTATTTACTTTTCCCACATATAAATATTTCAGCATTGCCCTCTATTCCCTGAAAAATAGGCAATTTTCAGCCCATAAATAAATATGCATGAGTCCCTTTTTTATGTAGATCATTCCAATCAGAGGCAGTCGATAAACCTATAATTCAGCCCTTGACCTGGGAATGAAGCCTGTGTAGCTGTGCTGTAGCTGGCAGCAGCAGCCATCCAATAGGCACATGCGGTCACAGCGATTTTCCAGCATTCTCGGTAGAGGACCGGATCCGATTTGATCTATGAGCATCCCTGAGATTTTATTTTCTCTGACTCGGTACAGTTTGTGTTTTGTTTTTGTTTTGTTTTGTTGTTTTTTTCTGATATTTTCTCAGCAGTAAGTCACCAAAGGAAACTGGTTCAATTAGTCCTTGGTAAGCAGGGAGTCTGACCAGGAGATCTTTTCATTTATGAAGAAGCCAGTGGTGTTGTGCACATTTATTGATATGTGTAAATAAATAGTTTTGATGCGTTTTGGTGAGGACTATTGGCTGTATTTGTGGAAAGAGGCTGCTGCTTTGATCAGAGGGGGTCCCTGGTGGAAGAGAAGCCCCTCTAGGGTGCTATTTCGCAATCTCAGCCGCTCGCTATTGGTCAGTATGTGATCATATGCCTCTATTTCCTTCTGTCCCTCACTGGCACCCGGCCATCCCCCTTCAGCTAAAACCCAATCTCCGATAAACTACTAATAGCTAAACCACTTGGACTATAAAACACAACAAATCATAAAGCCAGGAAGGACTACAGCCTCCTCCCAATGAGTTCCTATTTTGTCAACTCCACTTTCCCGGTAACTCTGCCTGGTGGGCAGGAACCCTTCCTAGGACAGATCCCCCTCTACTCCTCCGGCTATGCGGATTCTTTAAGACACTATTCTGCAGGCTATGGGGCCTCTGGAGTGCAGGAAAAGGGCTATGCTTCCTCTTCTTATTATCAGCAGGCTAATGGAGCCTACAGCCGGACAGGAGCTTGTGACTATGGAGCAGCTGGATTTTATAGGGACAAGGAGGCTTCCTGTACCATGTCCTCCCTGGATGAGCAACCTCAGTACAACCATGAGCAGCGCAAACCGGACTGTGCGCACACCAAGCTGCTCTATGAGGACCAGGACGATGCCAAATGCTCCACACCGGTCTACCCCTGGATGCAGAGAATGAACTCCTGTAACGGTAAGTTGCCTTTTACTTCTCTCTCCTGGTCACTCTACTTCTTCCCCCTACCAGAGCTATATAAAGCGCTCATAAATCACGCAGGCTGCAACCAAACGTGCACGTCTGTTTGATACTATGCCATTGAAGCTCTGCGATTCTTCTACACATGATATGCGACTATTTATTTCACTAGGATTATGCTGAACCAAAACATTACTAAAGAGTTTCCACCCTTCCCAGACATGCTTTTTTATTCTTCCAGTGTCAGTGTCTGTGAGTCTTGTATAGTTACATCAGACCGTCCCTCTCTCTTTCTATTCTCTCTCTTCCCCTGTCTTTCTCTCTTTACACCCCTTCCTTCCTCTCTCTCTTGCACTCTTTTTTTACACCTCTTTCTCCCCCCTCTCTCTTTCTCTTTACACCCCCCCCCTCTATTTACACCTCTTTCTTCCCCTCTATCTCTCTCCCTCTCTCTCTCTTTACACCTCCTTCTCCCCCCTCTTTCTTTCTTTACACCTCTTTCTTCCCTTACTCTCTTTTTCTCTCTCTCTTTACACCTCCTTGATCTCACTCCATTTCTTTCTCTCTTTACACCTCTTTGATCCCCCTTTCTTTCTTTCTTTCTTTCTTTCTTTCTTTCTTTCTTTCTTTCTTTCTTTCTTTCTTTCTTTCTTTCTTTCTTTCTTTCTTTCTTTCTTTCTTTCTTTCTTTCTTTCTTTCTCTCTCTTTCCACCTCTTTCTTCCCCCTCTCTCTTTCAATTTTTTTCTGTCTGTCTCGCTCTGTATCTTTCTATTCTCTCACTCTAATTAGAATTACACCTTTTTATTCATTTCTCTATTATTCTCTCTCTCTCTCCCTCATTCTCTCTCTTCCTCTTTCATTTGCTCTGTCTCTCTTTCTCTCACTCTTATTCTCTCTCTCACTATTTACACCTCTCTTTCTTTCTTTCTTTCTTTCTTTCTTTCTTTCTTTCTTTCTTTCTTTCTTTCTTTCTTTCTTTCTCTCTTCTTCTCTCTTTCAATTTCTTTCTCTCTTCATCTTTTATTTTCTGGCTCTGTCTGCTTCTCTCTCTTTCTTTCTCTCCTTTCCTGTCTCTCTTCCTCTTTTATTTTCTCGATATGTTCTCTCTCTCTCTCTCTCTCTCTCTCTCTCTCTCTCTCTCTCTCTCTCTCTCTCTCTCTCCTACTGTCTCTCTATATATTTGTATACCTTTTTCCTCTATCTCTCATTCTCTAACCCTCTCTTGCTTAGTTACCCTACCTCTTCTCTTCTCTCTCTCTTATTCTCTCTGTCTGTCCCTCTTCCTTCCTTCCTTCTCCCTACCTCTTTTAACTCTTTATTTCATTTTCTCTGTCTCTCTCCCTCTCTCTCTCCTCTCTCTGTCTCTCTCTCTTTCCCCTTCACTGTCTCCCTCACTCATCTCCTTTATATACACATTGATATGAATAGCTATATGTAACCTGTACATGTACATTACTTCCATTTAAAGAGATGCCTTACAATTACCATCAAAGTTTACAGTAATTAAGCAGCCCCAAGAGATAATTTAGACAAGTGACTTATCATCAGTTTAAAAGCATTTTCCCCACTCAAGTCCAAGACTGAAGGGGTCCCCACATTTCCTCACTGTATGTGTGTGTTTGTTTTTCCTTTCAAGGCTGGACCTGCTGCCCATTAGTCAGAATATAAAGTGCTGAATCCATTAATACACAGCTTGTGACGATCAATAGATTTCATTATCACTTAAATGATCAAATCTATTATTGTAACCGCTTGGAGCAATCCGAGGGACACCTTGATCTATAAGAGAATACCAAATATTGCTTTGCACACACTGACAGCTCTCTGATAAGAGCAACTGTGTGCTTTTTATTCTTTTATTTTGCTTTTTTTTCCTGTGCATGTGTGTTGCCATGTGATAATATATATATATATATAGAGAGAGAGAGAGTGAGAGAGATAAAGGGAGAGAGAGAAAGAGAGAGTTACTGTCTATCTATCTATCTATCTATCTATCTATCTATCTATCTATCTATCTATCTATCTATCTATCTATCTATCTATCTATCTATCTATCTATCTTCTATCGATAGATAGATAGATAGATAGATAGATAGATAGATAGATAGATAGATAGATAGATAGATAGATAGATAGATAGATAGATAGATAGATAGATAGATAGATAGAGCTATCTATATATAGATATCTACCTGTATATATATTACACACACATATATATCTACATATATATATTCCTATGTTAAGCTCTGGGCACATATATATATATAATTATAATTAATTATAATAATTATAATATATATAATATATACATATATATATATATGTTAAACACTGAACATTTATGGACTTTTACACTATCTCATATATTCATGCAATCTCATATACACACATATATATATATATATATATAGTATATAGTATATATATATATTCCTATGTCACGCTCTGAGCATATAATAGACACTTTTACACTATTCATACTATCACTAATACTTTTGCAATCTCATATTGATTTATTAGATATATATTACTATGGTAATGGTGAACTCTGAACATGCCATGGGCATTTTTACACTATATGTATATATATATATATATATATATATATATATATATATATATATATATATAATATATATATATATATATATA
>JBBGZY010000018.1:1147500-1170000 GCA_037952925.1 Lithobates clamitans | reverse complement strand
ATGAGCAATTTATATCTCAGTGGGTCTACCATTCTTATCAGAGCCCCATAGAACACAGAGCAAAGGTGCAGACACATGGGTGCTGAAATAAAACCTAACTTCAGGTTGATTCATAAAACAGAACATTGTTAAATGTACTCTGTATACAGAACCATTATGTCAATCAATGTATAAATAAAATAATGTAGGTGAGCAATTTGTGTCTCAGTAGGTCTACCATCCTCTTTAGAGCCCCCATAGAACACAGAGCAAAGGCACAGACACATGGGTGCTGAAATAAAACTCAACACCAGGTCGGATCTTAAAATGACAATAGTGTTAATGCACTCTGATTATGTACAGGATCATTATTATACTTAAAATGAATAGATAAAATGTAGTGTGTGAAAAATACGTAGCTCAAAATGTCTGCCATCCCTATCAGAGCCCCATAGAACACAGGGCGATGAGACAGACACATGGGTGCTGAAATAAAACCTAACTTTGTCTGTATACAGAACCATTATGATAATCATTGAATAAATATAATATTGTGTCTACCTGTAAAAAAAAAAAAAACTAAAAAAAAAACAATGTCGTTGATGAGCAATTTGTATGTCAGTGTGTCTACCATCCATATTAGAGCCCCATAGAACACAGGGCAATGGGACAGACACATGGGTGCTGAAATAAAATCCAACTCTGTATACAGAATCATTATGATAATAATTGAATACATACAATATTGTTTCTACCTGCAAAAAAAAAATACAATATTGTAAGTGAGTAGCAATTTGTATGTCAGTGTGTCTACCATCCATATTAGAACCCCATAGAACACAGGGCAATGGGGCAGACACATGGGTGCTGAAATAAAACCCAACTCTGACTGGATACAGAATCATGACAATCATTGAATAAATACAATATTGTGTCTACCTGTAAAAAAAATACAATATTGTAAGTGAGTAGCAATTTGTATGTCAGTGTGTCTACCATCCCCATCAAAGCCCCATAAAACGCAGGGCCATAGGACAGACCACATGGGTGCTGAAATAAAACCCAACTGTGTACAGGATCATTATGGCAATCATAAAATAAATACAGAACAAATCGTGGATTACAAATATTTGTGTTTACATTCCTCATAGAACACCGAGCAATGGGACAGACAGGGTGCAGGAATAAAATTTAACACCAGGTCTGCCTATAAAAATAGTGACTGTATATGTTGTAGAATCATTATGAAATTCATTGAAATGATAAAATGTAGTGGATGATATTTAATATATTTCCAAGGCTATAAAATGTGTAAAATGTAGCTAGCATTGTCGGGAATGAATACAAAGTAATAAAGTGATGGAGCCTGGATGTGGTTTAATTAGACCAAATAAATAGAAAAAACAAAACAAAAGAGTTTGTAGAGGAAAGGGAAGCTGCGTTCATGGATGAGCAGTCATGTGGGACAAGTGGATGGGGTGAAGGGCAGTTCAGGGAAGGGGAAGTGTGCTCCAGGTGTAGGATGATTAGGATTGTGCCTTTTGTTATTAATCCCCTTGCAATGGTTATCCTCCCCACCATACAGATATGGCAGGTCCTGATGGGAAGCGGGCGAGGACAGCCTACACCCGTTACCAGACGTTGGAGCTGGAGAAAGAATTCCATTTTAATAGGTACCTGACCCGCAGGAGAAGAATTGAGATAGCCCATACCTTGTGTCTGTCCGAGCGCCAGATCAAGATCTGGTTTCAAAATCGAAGAATGAAATGGAAAAAAGATAATAAACTGAAGAGTATGAGCCTGGGCACAGCAGGGAGTGCCTTCCAGCCCTGAGAGGGACACCATGCCCAGGACTCCTAGCTTCTAAAACTGGGAACACTTTTTTTTGTGGCACTTGCTGTGGGGCACCTCTTGGCATGTCTAGTGTTCTAAGGACACATTTGGTGGCTCCTGATCCAGGATTACACCCCATCTCCTCATCATTTCTAGCTGTGTTCAGTGCTCTCAGTCCTATATGTTCGTGACTGTAAAATACTGCTGCTTTTTATGGACTACATAGCATGTTTATCTGAGCTCTTAAATGTTCTAACTTATTTATAATGGATAATAATGAAAACAGGTGTTGAACAGTTTACATTTTTGTTTTTCAAAATGTGTTTATCATTTTTTTCCCCTTATGTTCAGGACAGGTGGTCTATGGATGCACTAAAATGCCCGTCTTGAAATGTGTTATTTCAATGTCAGGTCTGTGGTTATGCTCGCAAATTTTTTGCCTTTGCTAATTGTTCTCATACTGCAAGGTTAGACTCATTCTTATGTCATCAATACTTGTTGGGGGGGAGTGATTGACATGTTTTGTCTATTAGAGGTACCTGTTATTGTCTGGCTGCCTGAGGATTTTGCCAATCCGTTTTTTTGTACTTGTATTAATGAGAATAATAAAAGGAAAAAAAAACGTTTCTTCTGATTGTGAAAAAAATGTCCCTTGTATCTCTGTTGTCAATTTTTATAATTGTGCTAAAAAGTGAGTGGACAATATGTGATAAGGATAATAAAGTGGACAATATGATAAAGTGGATAAAGTATTCAGTGGTCAACAAAGTGGATAAAATATAAGTATGATAAAGTGGTTAAAATAAGTGCTCAATATGATAAAGTGGATAAATATAAGCACAGTGAATAAAGTATAAAGTGGTCAATATGATAAAGTGGATAAAATATAAGCATAGTGAATAAAGTGTAAAGTGGTGGTCAATATGTTAAAGTGGATAAACTATAAGTATGATAACGTGTAAAGTGGACAAGTATTTTAAAGTGGATAAAGTATAAGTATGATGCAAGTGAAGTGTAAAGTAGTGGTCAATATGATAAAGTGGATAAACTATAAGTATGATAACGTGTAAAGTGGACAAGTATTATAAAGTAGAGCAAATATAAAAAGTGGAGAAGTATGATATAAGTGGATAAAGTATAAAGTGGACCAAGATATCCTTGATAATAATAAAGGTAAAAAAAGTTTCTAAAAACTTTCCAAACTCAGCACTTGTGTCCTAACTTTTGATAAACATCTATTCAAGCTAGTCACATCCTAAATAATACATTCTATAAATGATGATGTCTACAGAGACAGAAAAAAAGTGAGGGATAAACACTTACCACATAATGTGCACTGTGTTAGGCCTTCTGGAGGACAGGGCAGGCTACCATCCCAGTCCCCATAGCTATTTTAGCAGAGGCAAACTACACCCAAAGTAGGTATGACATTTACATGTCAAATGGGTACGGTTTTATCTAGAAGTTACATCGTAAAAATGGCCCAGACCTCAGACAGATACCCCTCACTGGCTCTCAAAAGTCACGTGAGCTCCATAAACTTAGGTTTATGGTTTTAGGGAGTTGACAATGTACAATATATTTCACATTCTCCACAATGTTAAGTGACAGTTTAACTGGCTTGTGAGGGACGCAGCCAGTGAGTACACCAGCAGATGAGCTGCTACAGGGAATGGCAGACAGTGCAGGCTTCCTGCTCTCTGTAGAGGACATCAAAAGTAAGTTTTTTCTATATCCTTATCTCTCCTACACCCTACAGAATGACACATTCTTAACATTTTAATTCACTGGCCAGTAGACCGCCGCATTGTAATGAAACATGATTAATCATATGAAAATGGCACATTTTAAAAACAATACACACGCGAAATTCAACATTTTTCACTCCTATCAGCAGCCAGAAATGTTTTATTACATATATATATATATATATATATATATATATATATATATATTCAAAATAGGTAATGTATTATTTAACTCCTCAACATTCATATATGATAGATACGATTAGAGTGGTAACATGCAACATTCTGATTTGTCACTAATGCAACATATCACAGTTTTCATAAAGAAACACACAAAAAATGTTATTTGTTCCTAAAATAGGAAGAATTATAGAAGTACATGTGATGTTTGCAAATCATGTTTTTTCTTGAATCAATTTAGTTTTGGGGAATTGATTTTTATGGGATAGCGAAAAGCCATTTGTCTGCTGTATCTTGGTTTATTTTCTTTTTGCCAGCAATATTTGAGCTGTAAAAATACATTTTATATAGAATTTATGTATTTATGTTTGTTTGTGGAGACCAAAAAGGTTATGTTATAAAAAATGGTTGTAGTAGTGCCAGTGTTGTATGTAACGTTATAGGTACAGGGGGAAAAAAGAAAATCACACAATTTTGCAGACATATGTAACATCTGTTGTGGGCTTTGGGTCCTGTTCTCAAAGTTCACTCCACTTGTGTCATGAGAAATGGATTTGTAGGGAATTGCAGATGACGAATATTCTGAAAGGGTCGTTTGGAGAGTCAGATTACAGCTGGCTGGGGGTAGAGGGAAGGGGGGGGTCACTAAACTTGGTATATGAATTCATCTGCTTTAAAAATATTTGTAAATTCCACAAATATGTATAAATATTATGAGATAGATAGATAGATAGATAGATAGATAGATAGATAGATAGATAGATAGATAGATAGATAGATAGATAGATAGATAGATAGATAGATAGATGCAGATATATAGTAGAAAGTCCAAAGAGGGTTGCAGCATAGCAGACAAAAATATAAAATAACAATAATAATAGATAATCTATCTATCTATCTATCTATCTATCTATCTATCTATCTATCTATCTATCTATCTATCTATCTATCTATCTATTTATATGTATTTAGGGGGAGAGAGAGGTGTACAATATATATATATACATATATACTGTAGATGGATATATACACAGTGGTATTTAAAAAAGTATAAAGCCCATAAAGCCCCTATGTACAGTAGTCAGGAAGTGAATGCAGCAGGGGTAGGATGGGTTGGATTGGGTGGTAGGTGCTGCACACCAAGTGGATGAAGTGTTTTGCAGAATAAACAGGAAAGCAAGGATATGGCTGTTCATTGCTTTATAACTAATGGCATTTTTATGGCTGATTTAAAATATGTATATAAAAGCCTATTTAGTGCTGAGTAGAGCTGTAAATAGGGCTCAGGTGTTTGCTTCATTCTCTAGAAAAGACCAAGAATATGTGAATGTTAATAACACATATGAACAAATAGACCCAGAGAAAATAAATCTATCTCTCTATATGTGTATATATATATATATATATATATATATATATATATATATATATATATATATATATATATATATATATATATATATATATATATATATACACACACACACACACACACACATCTGCAGTTTGATCAGGTTTTCTGATAGAAGAATCTCTTCTACAAATTTTTGCTATGAATTAAACAAGAGCTGTATATTCTGCAAACCTTAATAGAAATAAACAGGTTGGATTGATAAAGATGAAGGAAAGGTTGAGAAATGTTCGCCCAGGACTTGCACTGCAGTACTGCGCCAGCTCCCCTGCATGAGAACATCGCAGTGCGTCACTGCCAATGCACCAGCTCTTTGCACTTTTCACCTCGCAGCCTGTTGTATAGTTGAACCCTCGTTCACCTTTCCTACATGACTTTGCCTCCCAGAATTAACATTTCTATAATTACCAAAATGTCGCTCTCTCCCCCCCCCTCCCTCCTCTTAACTGGAGAAAAGTTTGTGAACTGAAATGTGTGCACTGTTTTATTTGCTTGTGAGGTGATTGAGATCTGGTAAACGATTTAATTAGGAATATCAAATGAAAAGCAAAAGGGGCACAAATGAGTTGGAAAAAAAACGCAGCTATTCTAAACGATTAAATCGCCATTTTAGCAGTATAATGGGGTTTGCATGCTGAATGGGAGAAGCGGTGCACATACCCCATCAATTATTCATAGAGAAAAGGGATCACTGCGAGGTCAGCAGTCTGGTGCAAAGCATAGTACCAAATACTGTTCAACCTCCTCTGCCAGGAAGAAGCACACCCACAAGGGGCACTCTGAAAACCAGATTAGAGGATTCTGCTTCCCAACTGCAGCTTATATCAGTCAGCATTGCATATATGTGTGCGTCTACATCATATATATGTGTGTGTGTGTGTGAACAGTGTATCTATCTATCTATCTATCTATCTATCTATCTATCTATCTATCTATCTATCTATCTATCTATCTATATACGGTAGATTTATATATATATATTATAACCTATCTATCTATCTATCTATCTATCTATCTATCTATCTATCTATATACAGTAGACATATATATATATATATATATATATATATATATATATATATATATATATATATATATATATATATATATATATATATATATATATATATATATATAAATATATATATATATATATACAGTGTGTGTGTAGTATAGACTGCTGCAAATTAATATTTACAGAAAAAAATACGTGCAGTATTATTCATTACTTTTATTTTCAATTGAGCATAAGGTTTTCTTAATGCCTAATATCAGGAATATTTTACTATAATCTGATCCTGCCTAAATAAGTTAAAAAGTTAATTCCTCATCAATGTTGTTGGTGTTTGCAATGAAACCAGCACTTGCACTACCCTATAATGACCAGCAGAGCCCGCTTTAGACCAAGTTCACAGACACTGCATAGCTACCAGCGTTAGCTGACCGTTCACTGGAAGGTTACTCTCTACACTTCTACACTTAATAGACACATAAAATATATAAATATAGATGTACATAGATATATAGCTATATATATATATATATATATATATATATATATATATATAGACAGAGAGAGAGAGAGAGAGAGAGAGAGAGGGAGAGAGAGATACATACTTAAATATTAAAACACATGATTCAACATTATATATATATATATATATATATATATATATATATATATATATATATATATATATATATATATATATATATATATATATATATATATATATTTATTTTTTTTCACCATAATGTATTCAGCTAACTCAGCTAACTACTGTAATTTAAATGACCAGTCATTAAGTAATTACGCACAGGCACTGATCACAGTACATTGCTGAATAATAGCTCTACGTGTTTTGCAATCATATATTTAATTCGGGGTTTTATTAATAAAATGATATTGAATTAGCGGGTTGAGGAAAGCAGGATCCAGGGACAGAGAAGAAAAAGATGAGGACACAGAATGTGTCTGCCTGAGCCCCAGGGCCGCCTGACAGGGCTTGTTAGCACCATATTATAGTTCATGAGGTCAAGAAGTGGAGGGTCAAAAGTTTAGGCTGTGTGTGAATCATTGCTGTATTGAACCAGAGCTGGAGCTAAATACAGCCACTCACTGGAGCATGATCCTCATACTATACATCCAGACTGTTAGCTGGAAGTGTTCACACACTGCTACTGTACACAGTGTTAGAGATAGATTTTCTATTTCGAGGTTAGAACACATACACACACACTCACTGTTACAAATACATACCATTCTATAGAGGTGTGTACACACTACTATAATTCCAGACTGTTCTGAAGAGGTGTGTACACACTACTATAATTCCAGACTGTTCTGTAGAGGTGTGTACACACTACTATAATTCCAGACTGTTCTGAAGAGGTGTGTACACACTACTATAATTCCAGACTGTTCTGTAGAGATGTGTACACACTGCTATAAATCCAGACTGTTCTGTAAAGGTGTGTACAGTTTGTACACACTGCTTTAAATCTAGACCGTTCTGCTATAAATCCAGACTGTTCTGTAGAGGTGTGTACACACTGCTATCAATCCAGACTGTTCTGTAGATGGGTGTACACTGCTGTAAATCCAGACTGTTCTGTAGGTGTGTACACATATATAAATCCAGACTGTTCTGTACAGGTATGTACACACTGCTATAATTCCAGACTGTTCTGTAGAGGGGTGTACACACTGCTATTAATCTAGACTGTTCTGTAGAGGTGTGTACACACTGTTACAATTCCAGACTGTTCTGTAGAAGTTTGTAAACACTGCTATAAATCCAGACTGTTCTGTAGAGGTGTGTACACATTGCCATACATCCAGACTGTTTTGTAGAGGTGTGTACACACTCATATAATTCAGGACTGTTCTGTAGAGGTGTGTACACACTGCTATAATTCCAGACTGTTCTGTAGAAATGTGTACACACTACTATAAATCCAGACTGTTCTGTAGAGGTGTGTACACACTGCTATAAATCCAGACTGTTATGTAGAAGTGTGCACACTGCTATAAATAGTCTAATAGGTATTTGTGTGTACACACTGCTGTAAATCCAGACTGTTCTGTAGAAATGTGTATACTCTACTATAAATCCAATCTGTTATGTAGAGGTGTGTACACATTGCTATGGATCCAGACTGTTCTGTAGAAATGTGTACACACTGCTATAAATCCAGACTGCTGTAGTTCCGAACTGCTATGTGGAGATGTGTACACATGCTATAGATCAAGATTGTTCGTTAGATGAGTGTACACACAGCTATAGATCAGGGCTGCATTTTGGATTTGTGTCCACACAGATATAGATGTAGACTGTTATACAGGGGTGTGTACACATTACTATAGATCAAGAGTGTTATGTAAAGGTGTGCACACACTGCTACAGATTTAGGTTTTTACACACAGATAAAGAAACGATGTATACAAAGGTGTGTACACATATGTATAGATTGATGCTTACATAGAGGTCTATACACATTACTATAGATCTAGAGTGTTTTAAGAAAGGTGTATACCCTGCTATAGATCTAGACTGTTATTTTGAGGTGTGTACACATTGCTATATCTCTGACTAGACTGTTATACAAAAGCGTATACACACTGCAATAGATTCAGATTGTTATATAGAGGTGTGTATACACTGGTATAGATTCAGACTGTTATGTGTAGGTGTACAAAGTGCTATAGATCTAGGCTGTAAAAGTTATGCACACACATTGCCTTAGATCCAGACTGGTATGTGAAGGTGTATGTACACACTTCTATAGATCTAGACTGTTTTACAGAGGTGTATACACAGTCCTATAGATCCAGACGGTTATATAGGGGTGTGTAAACACTGGTATAGATTCAGACTAAACACTGGTATAGAGTCAGACTGTTATGTGTAGGTGTACACAGTGCTATAGTTCTAGAGTCTAGACCATTATAAAGAGGTGTGCACACATCGCCTTAGATCCAGACTGGTATGTGAAGGTGTACACACACTGCTATAGATCTAGACTGTTTTATAGAGGTGTATACACAGTGCTATAGATCTTGACTATTATGTAGAAGGTGTGTACACACTGTTGTGTGTGCACAGTGCTATAAATCAAGGTTGTTATGTAGAGGTGTGTACACACTATAATGTATTGAAGTGTTCACATTGCATACAGATCTAAACTGTTTTGTACACGGTACTCTAGTTCCATACTATCAAGTAGAGGTGTGTACACACTACTGTATATCCATACTGGTATATAGAGGTGTGTTTACACTGCTATATATCTAGACTGGTTTCTAGTGGTGTGCACACACTGCTGTTTATAGAGATGTGTACACAGTGCTATAGCTCCAGACGGTTATAAAAAGGTGTGTATACACTACTATAAGTCCAGATTGTTATGTAGATGTCTGCACACACTTCTATAGATCCGGCTGGTATGTGGACTTGTGTACACACTGTTACAGATCTACACTGTTATATAGAGATGTGTATGCATCTTGTTATAGACCCAGGTTGTTATGCTGAGGTGTGTACACACTGCTAGAGAGAAATAATATCAGTACCCAATCAGATCCAAGGGATTTTACGATTCCTTCTCACTAATAGGGGTGATTGCAGGATGGGGTAAATGTTTCTTTTAGATAACATCAGTACCCAATCCGGTTCAAAGGATTTTACAATTTTTTTGCACTAAAAATGGATGCAGGGTGGGGAGAAATGTGTACTTTTAGTAAAAAAAAATCACAAAATGTGACAGATTTATTAACGTAGGACAGAACTACATAATTATAGATTTAATTTAATAATTCTATAAGTATATACTAATAAGTATAATTTAATTTAATAAAGTCAGGTTAGAAAAGGCATTGCTTCTACATTGCAAGCTAAAACATCGGTCTGTTTGGCAGCCAAGGGATTTATAGGAGAGGGTACTCACTAAAATTACGGTAAAATGTATTTTAAATACTTCAAATGGAGTATCAGTGTTGTCTATGCACAACTGCATAATGTTCTTTGCGTTCAAATATTGCATAGGAATGAGAATGCAACGTACATAACTGTCATCGTTTTATTACATAAGCGTGATAGTATCAGGAAGGCACGTGATCACAGTAATGTATACGTCATATGGGCTAGTAATACAGTTCAGAACTGAAAAGCAGCATGCCAATAGGCAAGCGAAATTATTATTATTATTATTATTATTATTATTATTATTATTATTATTATTAGGCCAGGCCATACCACTGATTAAAAGTCCCCCATATTACTCTCAGAACATTCCAAGGAAGGGATATGGCAGAGTCCCAGATACAGTAGAAATCAAGTACTGCAAGTGGTGAATATTTAGGAAATGTCATTTTTTTGCAACCAATGACTTTGTATATTTCATAAAAACTACAAAAGTCTATTAGTAATGTACATCTGACACCCGGATAGTCCTCTATTAACAGTAATAATAATAAGAATAACGAATTTAATCATTATTATTGGTCCCATTAGTTTGTACGTCAGAATATCAGATGTCACACAGGTCATGTTTCACAAGGCTTCCAGATCTATAGTAGTGCTGCTCCTATCATAATAAACAATAGGAGACGTTTCTACAACCAGGGTTTAAAAGCACATCAAATATATCACATCGAGGATCACTGTGCAGCGCAGGTTTCTATTATTATTTTTTTAGTCTATTTCAAGAAATAGATATTCAAGAAAAATAACAGGAAATATCCAAACAATAGTTCAATATCATCACCTATATTAGAAAAACAAAACAAACAAAAAAAACACTGCTTGTTATAACAATGAATATAAGAAAAAACAATAAATGAGCTAAAATTAATAGATTAAAGAACCTAATTGCAGAGCTATTTACGTTTATTAAGCATTTGAGATTCTTATTCTTTTTTCTTTCTTTCTTTCTTTCTTTCTTTCTTTCTTTCTTTCTTTCTTTCTTTCTTTCTTTCTTTCTTTCTTTCTTTCTTTCTTTCTTTCTTTCTTTCTTTCTTTCTTTCTTTCTTTCTTTCTTTCTTTCTTTCTTCCTATTATATTGCTGTTGCTGTTTATATTATTATTATTAGTAGTAGTATGTTATTGTTGTTGATGCTGTTTATATTATTATTATTATTTTTATTAGTAGCAGCAGTATGTCATTGTTGTTTATATTATTATTATTACTAAAAATACACTAAATTCACTCAATTTACAAATGATACACACGAGAATAAAGGATCCCTATTTCCACAATATTATCCACGTGGCTGAAAAGCTTCTTATCCTTGTGTTATAAAGTATGAATCCTGGCTACAAAGCACAACCTGTCTTATGTTTACAGACAATACACCTGTAATACACGTTGAACAAAGAAAAAAAAAAGCCAATTGTTTGTTTTGGAAGCACTATTGCTATGTTAAAGATAGTAAAAAAATAGTAAGATGTAAATAGCAACCCAAAGCAACCCAAATAAGAATGTGCATCTATCTATCTATCTATCTATCTATCTATCTATCTATCTATCTATCTATCTATCTATCTATCTATCTATCTATCTATGTGTGTGTGTCATGGCTAATATATATATTATATATATAGTATTAATATAATATTAATAATAATATAAAATATAAACATATAATATATTAATTGGTTTATTTGTTCATTTGTTTATTTATGCACATGTTTTTATTTATGCTGTTTTTTTTAAATATCAACCCCTATGTTTATATATATATATATATATATATATATATATATATATATATATATATATATATATATATATATATATATATATATATATATATATATATATATATATATATATATATTAGCAATGCTCAGGTTTTGATTTTTGAATACATGGGTCCAGAGTGGATGGACTGAGGAAAGTCCATGCAAATCCAGCAATCCAAGCAGCCCATGCCCCAGTATTTCTGAGCAGCCATGGTTCCTGAATGTGCAGAGTGGGAGAGGCCAGGACAGGGTGAATCGCAGGTCACAGCTTGTAACTAATATGAAAATGCCAAAGGCAATCACACACCACGCCTCGCTGTTTAACAAAGACTGACAAAAGTATGAGATTAATTTCCCCCCAAAAAAACGGGGACCCGGGAGTCCTATATGCTCACAAGGCCTGCTACTGACCAAGAGAAGGAGCAGATCCCTTTAAGAAGCTGCCCTAAAATTGCATCTAATATATGGAATCAGGAGGATGAGGCAGAAGATAAGGAGAGGGCTTCATCTATATTTTCTAGAAGTGTGCAGTCTACCCCTCTAGGATGGACAAAGGCACAAGGCTGAGGAATGGACTGGTAAAGGTATGTGGCTCTGGAGAACAGGTGGGGTGGAGGCACAGCAGGGGGTGGGGTGCTGGGGTCCGCCAGGTAAGAATAATATTCTTAATATTCTTAAGAGATATGTAGAGTTTTTCTATGCATGGCACACTTGATATACTGCTGTGTAATTGAAAGGCTTTTTTGTGCTGAAATTAGTTTAATGGTGATATAATTTGTATTACTGAGCCTAGGCCACAAAGGAAAGGGTTTGCAGGTTTAAGGAATGCTTCTCCTGATGACCTTCTGCTTTAAGAAAGGGGGCCAAGATGAAGAAGGCCTCTACTGTAGGTGGCTGGCAGAGCTCACTGTGAAAGGTGGCCTACTAACTACTGCTAGGTCACCTGTCATTTTGAAAGCTATCACAAAAAAAGGGGGAAAATGAAGAACACAAAAAATAACCATATTTAGAAGATTTGGCAAATTATAGGTTAATGTATTTCCATACAGTAAGGGGTGGAAGGTGTTGAATAAAAGTGAAGCTGTCATCCCTTTGCCAAATATGTGCAAAGGTATATTTGCATGCACCTGATTGGATGATTGCAATGAACGCTGTTTTTCTATAAATGTTATCTTTGCAAAGTGAACACAGATTTTAAATTTACTTTGCTAAGTGAACAGTCTTTAGTAAATCAGCAAGTACTAAAGCTGTGATTTTTTTTTTTTATTATCAAATGTGGCTCTTGTTGTAGAAAAGCCTTTGAAAATATATAAAAGGTCAAACCTAGAATCGCCGGCTCCTTTCTGCAGACCGTACACTATACAATATGATTGTACAATCTCCTTTAAATCTACCATCAGCTACATACTACAAGGGCCTGCCTACATTTGTTAGAAATGAAAATCAGTTGCTTAGATTTTCTTCATATTAAATGGTTTTAGCAAATCAAAAGAAGATGGTATAGAGCTTGTACAATCACATTGTATAGTGTATGGCCTCCTTAAGGCAGTTTCTCTGTCCCTGTGCTGATTACACACGGTGCAATCTCCATAGGTGTCTTCCAGTGGGTTCTGTAGCATGATTACAAGGGTAATTTGTATTTTTTTAATTTTAATAAACTCAGAGTGACCTGCTAAATGTTTGTGCTGTGATTACGATCTGTTGATTGAGTCATTTATGCAGATAAGTGGGACTACTCCGCAGACATTTTAAATCACCGGATTAGTACCATAAATTGGTGAGAAATATAATTGAGGGCACTATTATAATGTCATGTTTTTTTTTCTTCTAATATACTCTTTTGCTGGTTCTTATTTTGTCACTTAGAATAATGACTTCATCAGCTATTTATGGCCTGTTGAGAGTTTAAACCTTAACGACCAATTTTTAATGATATGGCGTTGAAAGAAACGTTCATTAATGCATGTATGGTTTAATAGGAGTATGAGCTTTGTATGTAACATCAGCAATGTATGTACATTGCATTGGGCAGGTATTTATGCTGTAAATAGGGCACCTGAACGTGTGCCCTATTTTCTGTTGTAATTGCTCCCTGATTCACCTGTAATAGTAGTAATATATATATATATATATATATATATATATATATATATATATATATATATATATATATATATATATATATATATATATATATATATATATATATATATATATATATATACATATATTATGTATATATATATATACACACACACACACACACATATATATATATATATATAGTTACCATGATATATATATGTGTGTGTGTGTGTGAACTATATATATATATATATATATATATATATATATATATATATATATATATATATATATATATATATATATATATAGATATATATATATATATATAGATATATATAGATACATATATATATAGATATATATATAGATATATATACATATATATAAATGAGTGTGTGTGTGTTTTGTAGTATTGGATTACTTCATAATTAGTGATCTGTGACGTAATAATGCATGATATTTGGGAAGGATTAAAAAAAAGGAAAAAAAAAGAAAATATGGATTCTTCTACCCCAACTCTGGAGAAGACATGAAGATACGAGCAGATTACATGAAGATACGAGCAGATTTGTCTGTCTTCTGTATGTACCCTGTAGATCCGAATTTGTGTGAAGACAGTGGGGTCACAAATTCGTGTCTGGGGGGATATGCAGTTGACATAAACGCTACGGACACAGGAGGAACATACGATATTGCAACAATTTTTGTGAAAATGTCTGTTTTGTGATATTAATAGAGAAAGTTTGGAGATTATTAGATTGTTTGTGGTGTGTTTTATTCACTCCGAACATCTAATAAGTAATATAATTACCTCTAATTATTAACATAGATTAACATAGAAAGGCATTATAGAATTATTATATTATTACTACCACTATTACTATATTTTTTGTTTACATTATTATTATTATTATTATGTATTTTTGTATTATTATTATTATTATTATTATTATTATTATTATTATTATTATTATTAATAATAATAATAATATCACAATCATTATTACTATTATCATTGTTATTATTTTAAATTATAATTATTTTAAAATTATCATTATTGTTATGTGCCCTTATGTTTCGTCGTGGTGCCTTTTTTAAGCTAGGTGATCATTTGCTGTAGTTCATATTTCTTTTCTAATTTTTTTTCCTGTTGCTTACTCTGACTTCAAATGAGCAATTTAATAATGTGACTAAATGGAATTTAGTAAAGCAAGTATCACGAATTAGTAGATGAATTTTCTATCGATCCAAAACAAGACAGATTTGTCTCTGCCAGTTCTGCCTGCAAACCTCTGTCTGCAGACACAGAAGAGCAGTGCGGCAGCTGCAGCCACACCACCTCCTCCTTGGGATTTTTGCTTTTTTTTCCATTAGATTTTTTTTTTTCTGTAGTTTTTAAAGCTTCTAGATGGCACATCATCTTTGCAGTACATTAACTAGAGCCTATTAAAGAGTCAGAGGGGCGTCCCATCATAGAGTGGACCTTCATATAGGGGGCTCTACATGGTACCCCCCCCTATGTATTCAGAGGGGTGGATAATGACTACTGGATGATTCCTGCGCTATGGAGCACGTTTCCTTATCCGGGGATGGTGGGAAGAATCCTATTGGCTCCTGCTGTCACATGCAAAGCCAACTTTGTTCACTTGACAGTAAAGTAGGAGGGTTTTACCAAACAGGAAAACGACTAGGACTACAGGAATAAATTGTACATGGGGTTTTTTGGGTGCAATTCAAACAAATAAATGACCATGAGTTCGTTTTTGATCAGCTCCAATTATGTGGACCCCAAATTCCCACCGTGTGAGGAATACTCCCACAGTGATTACCTTTCCAACCACTCTCCAGAGTATTATAGCAATCAGAAGAGAGAAAACAGCTTCCAGCATGGAGCAACCTACCCCCGAGCAGCCTGCACCAGCCAACGCTACTCCTCCTGCCAGAGCTCCGAACGCCAGTCTTCCATGTTGGCTCCCCGGACTCACCCCCAAGTTGGGCTCCTTCCTGAAGACAAGCATCCATGCCAGAGCACAAGCCCCACTTCACCTCCGTCCTGCAGCCAAATATCTATGGACCACAAGCCCCCACCATCCTCCTGCCAGAGCCCAGTGGTCTACCCTTGGATGAAGAAGGCGCACCTCGCCACTGGTAAGTCCACCACTTGTCTCTCTCTCCACTAAAGCCAGCACTTGGAAATGGTGTGTCCCTTTTTAAATTTACGATCTCCTGTTTTTGCAGGGTGGTATAATTACATCCTCCATAAATTTTTATTGCCCTGCCTGGCCAACTGCCTTTGAAGTAGAGTTTACCATCCTCCTTAAATTTCTCCAAAGCCTCTTTTTAGTGCTCTGGACCTTCCTACATTAAGGTTTTATGTGGTTTCTAATTTGTGTTTAAGTGGCAGATTGGGTAAACTTTCACTGCATCCTGTCACTTTAACGTGGTGCTGTTAAAAAGTTCATAGCTCTCATGTAACAACTAGGAGGACTAGGGGATAGGTTTAAGCAGCGCTTGTGTATTATTCATGGCTTGGGTAAGCAAACACTCTACTTAACATCAGTGTTTTTTTTTATTATTCATGATTATTAACTACAAGGACTTCCACATCCTCTTGTAACTGTTAAAAAGTTCTCATATAACACATAGAAAGAATAGGGGACAGGGTTTAGGAAACGCTTATGTATTATTCATGACTTTGATGGGGGTAAGCAAATATTCTACTTAACATTTTTTTTATTATTATTCATGATTAATAACTAAAAGGAAATCCATATTCTATTGTAGATGTTAAATAGTTTATGCATAACCCTTATATAACACAGCCTTATATAACACATAGGAGGAATAGGGGACTGTGTTTAGGCAGTGCTTTTGTATTATTCATGCCTTGGATGGGGGTAAGCAAACACTCTATTTAACAACATTTTTTTTATTATTCATGATTATTAACTAAAAGGACATCCATATTCTCTTTTATATGTTAAATCGTTCATACCTAGCCCTTATATAACACATAGAAGGGATAGGGGACTGGGTTTAGGCAGTGCTTTTGTATTATTCATGCCTTGGATGGGGGTAAGCAAACACTTTACTTGACATTTTTATTTTTTATTATTCATGATTATTAACTAAGAAGACATCTATATTTTATTGTAGATGTTAAATAGTTCACACATAGCCCTTATATAACACATAGAAGGAATAGGGGGCTGGGTTGAGGCAGTGCTATTGTATTATTCATGGCTTGGATGGGGGTAAGCAAACACTTAACATTTTTTTATTATTGTTATTCATGATTAATAACTAAAAGGACATCCATATTATCTTGTAGATGTTATATAGCTAATACATAGCCCTTATATAACAAATAGAAGGAAGGGACTGGAGACTGGGTTTAGGCAGTGATTTTGCATTATTCATGGCTTGGGGGAGGGGGGTAGGAAAACACTCTAGTTAAGGAGAGTGTTTTTTTTTTAATTCATCATTATTAACTAAAATTATATCCTTATCCTTCTAACTGTAAAAAAACAAAACAAAAAAAAAACGTTCATAGCTCTCATGCAACAACTAGGGGACTGGGTTGTATAGTCCATAGCTCCCATGCAATAACTAGGCGACTGGGTTATATAGTTCATAGCTCTCATGCAATAACTAGGAGACTGGGTTGTATAGTCCATAGCTCCCATGCAATAACTAGGAGACTGGGTTGTATAGTCCATAGCTCCCATGCAATAACTAGGAGACTGGGTTGTATAGTCCATAGCTCCCATGCAATAACTAGGCGACTGGGTTGTATAGTTCATAGCTCTCATGCAATAACTAGGAGACTGGGTTGTATTATCCATTGCTTGTGGGGTGAGCAAACACTCCGTTTTTTTTTATTATTCATGATTATTAACCAAAAGGATGTCGTCTTCTTCTTGTAATTGTAAAACAGTTCATAGCTCTCATGCAACAATTAGGGGACTGGGTTGTATAGTCCATAGCTCTCATGCAACAACTAGGGAACTGGGTTGTATAGTTCATAGCTCTCATGCAATAACCAGGGGACTGGGTTGTATAGTCCATAGCTCTCATGCAATAACTAGGGGACTGGGTTGTACAGTTCATAATTATCATGCAATAACTAGGGGACTGGGTTGTATATTATCCATGGCTCGTGGGGTAAGCAAACCCAGTTCCTTTTTTTAAATTCATGTTTATTAACTAAAATAATTTCGTTATTTTATTGTAATTGTAAAACAGTTCATAGCGCTCATGCAATAACTAGGAGGCTGGGTTGTGTAATATTCATGGCTTAGGGGGTGGGGGGGGGGGGGTAAGCAAACATCAGTCCTTTTTTGTATTCATGATTATGGACTATAATGGACATCCATATCCTCCTGTAACATAACTTGTATTGTGTGTGATTTTCTTGCAGTCAATGGCTCTTATTCTGGGGGAGAAACCAAGCGCTCCCGCACAGCCTACACCAGACAGCAAGTCCTGGAGCTAGAGAAGGAGTTTCACTACAATCGCTATCTGACCCGCAGGCGTAGAGTCGAGATTGCGCACACTTTGCGCCTTTCTGAGCGTCAGATCAAGATCTGGTTCCAAAACAGAAGGATGAAGTGGAAAAAAGACCACAAGCTTCCAAATACGAAAATAAGGTCCAGCCCAACGTCGAGCCACCAGGGGCCCGGGGGACCCCAAAATCAAGGCAAGGGGTCCCCAATAGTCCTGCAGCCTCAATAGAAAGCTAGACATTCTTGTTATTTATATGAAAGAAGGACTGCGCTGGGGGAGAGGCAGCTTTGGCTTTGTTCCTTGCCTCATTCAGGAGCCTGTAGATAGATTTCAGATTTGGAGAAGATAGATCTATGTTTCATCTTTAATCACGCCAAACTCTTGCCCATTTGTCATGTTTACACTGCGGTACAAAGGATGAACCTCGCTTGACAGAACCGACGCTCATATTAATAAATGAGGCTCATTGTCCTGGCAGAACTGTATTTTCTCTGCCTTTGTTGCTACAGCAGGACGTCCAGTGTCGGTTCTGACATCTACACACATATAAAAAAGAAAAAAACATGTCCTGTGTACATAGCCAAGACTGGTGGTGATGACTTAGAAGTCCTTCTTGTGTAGATAGTATTGTTGTACAATTGCTAGTATATTTCACCCTCATCCTTAGCACCCTGTAGGGGACTGTAAACATCTCCAGACCTTCACCTAGAACAGATTATGACATGGCATGATGGGGTGAAGCCTTTAAAATCTCCAGCTGATATGTCAGTCTACTCTCTATATATATGTATATAACAAATGTAAAGAACAAGCAAAGAATGAGCAGGAGACCCCTGAACACCAATTCTGGACTTTTTTGTTGTGGGATCTGCCTTTTTTTTTGCTTCTTGTAAATATTATATAAATAAATATTTTTTTTTCTCAAGTGGATGTGTGTTTATGTGTGATTGCCAACTCACCTCCATTTAGGGAGAGCCTGCAGGCAAGTCTATCTGTAAGTAGTGTTTATCTTCTACATTATTTGTTACACTGCTACATAATAGCTGACACCATCCCTCTACAAATAACACTTCACTGAAAGTTTATTTTAGCTTGCTAAAATGATATAACTTTAACCCTAGCTAGTTAGGAGGTTGCTAAAATGATATTACTTTACGCCTAGCTAGTTGGGCTGTTGCTAAAATGATATTACTTTAACCCTAGCTAATTAGGAGGTTGCTAACCCTAACTGGTTAGGAGGTTGCTAAAATGATATTAAGTTAAGCCTAGCTAGTTGGAATGGTGCTAAAATGATATTACTTTATGCCTAGCTAGTTGGGAGGTTGCTAAAATGACATTACTTTAAACCTAACTATTTGGGAGGTTGCTAAAATGATATTATTTTAACCCTAACTAGTTGGGAAGTTGCTAAAATATATTACTTTAACCCTAACTAGTTGGAACGGTTGCTAAAATGATAATACTCTAAGCCTAGCTAGTTGGGAGGCTGCTAAAATCATGTCTTTTTTAACCCGAGCTAGTTGGGAGGTCGCTAAAATTATATTACTTTAAACCTAGGCTATTGCTAACACTGGTGTTGCTGAAATTTTATTACCAGGTTAAAAAGTATAAACATGTCTGCATTTAATGAGTTGTTTTATTTTTTTTATTTTATTTTTTTTTTTTTGCACAGATGTTTCTCAGTGTTTCCATTTTTTTCCTCCTTTTTTTCGTGTGTTTTTTATATCACAAAGGAGCTTGGCCACTGCAATAGCTCAAACCCTGACAAGCAAATAGATAATCAAGAAGACAAATGGCTTCTTTTGTGAGACACGGCCTTGTATTAATTTTCATTTTCTCTCTTTTACCGAATTTCAACTCTGAACTAAATATGATTTTTTATTATTCTTTTTTTTTATTTTATTTTTTTTTATTTGCCATTTGTTTAAGGTTGCTTTAAGGTTCATAGTACATTTTAAATTTGTGATCCACTTGGAATGCTCACTTAACAAATATAACAGATAAATATTAGACAGGTAGGTAGTAGGTGACAAATGTAAAACATAAGTAAAGTAATCACAGATTTTTATAATGTATTTAAATATTTTGAATTGGTTCGTTTAAGTTTAATGTCCCTGGTAATATTCAATCCCAGCTTCTGAATTAAAGACTACATCTGCAGCTCTTCTCCCCATTTGTTCCTCTTTTTTTCGTGAGAAAGAAATAAAAGATGGTCTTTTTTTCAGGAACAGAATGGCCAATGCTGAATGTAAAGTTCACAACCATTATTTGTAGACACAGTCCCAAGAAAAATGTGAAAATTATGCAGAAAAATCATTAATCACTCGTTAAAAAAAATACTTACCCTATGTCTTTTGTTATTCAACAGAAGATCTGCGCGGACCGTATGTTGGGAGAAAAAAAAAAGGAGAAAGGGTTTCTTGGATCCTCCAGAGAAAGTCTGAATTAGAGCATCTAGTTCTTTTTTTTTTCTCCCCTTCTGTCGACTTCGGGAAAAGTTCTACAAACATGGCTAGGAAATTGGAAGCCTTGAGACCAGGATCCGGTATCGCTCAAGGTAACACAGCCCTGTCAAGCTGACTAACATTTTATTGCTTTATTACCTCCTGTCACATTTGTGTTTCAAACAAAAAACTCCCTTTGAAGTCGTGATTTCAATGTATCAGGACAAATCCAAGAAAGCTGCTTATCTGGTGTGCCTTTTTTTTGTTTGTTTATTTATTTACGTTGTTGCTTTTTATGCTATTGTTATGCTACACAGTCTTATACGCACCGCATGTCCCCTTTATGCATAATTTTGTAACCATTAATAGGATACCTTAGATATCATTATGATAATGTTTTATGAACATTGCCTATATTAAATATAGAACTAATTGCACCCTTTCTACTCTTTGTTCAAATCAGTTTCAGTAGAAATGTTGCTTATTTTTGGGGTGATCATAGCCTGTTTTTGGGCCAAGTAAATATGTGCATGGGTTAAAAAAAGGCAAGGAATGCAGGAAGGAATGAGCAGTGAGTTCATCTGCAGGGCAAGACAGTGTAATGAGCAGAGAATGACCCAGGAAACCCCATGACCTCTGCAAGGTCGGACAAAGCTGTGTTTAACATCTCCTACACAGAGCAAAACACCAAACTCCAAGATTTCCAGAAAGTTCAGAGCTGCAGATCTAAAGGTGAATACATTGTGCAAGGATCTGGCTGCAGGCCTCCTACATCCCATCTATAGGTATAATATCTTGCATACCAAAAAAAAAAAAAGCCAACATAGGCTGTCACGTGCCCTAGGGTTAGCACTCCACCTACTACATTGTTCTTTCTTTTTCAAAGGTAGATAGCAATCATATCCTTCTGTTAGTTTGGGTGTGTGGGGGTGCCATACACAAGTACATACCATACACAGCACACAGCATACACGGAGGCTGACTTACTAAAGGATCTGAGACTCTTAGGCTGGCCATACACGTTCAATTATCTATACAATATACAATTTTCCTTTAGATTCACCTTAAACTATGTAGTTCAAGGGTCTGCCGAATTGGATGCAATTGAAACTTGTTTAGTTTTGACCTCATATTATATGTTTTTTGGTAGATCTAAAGGAAAATTGTACAAGAGGATTGAACATGCATTGCCAGCCTTACTTAATAAATAGTGTGCATTTTCATTTTAATTAGCAAATCAGGTAAGAAGACAATTCATGATTACTTTGAATACCCAATCATGAGTAGATTAATTAATTTGCTTTTCACCTGATTGGATAAATGAAATGAATATTCACACACTTTTTTGAGTGAAGGTTCTTGACTCCTTTAGAAAGCCAGCTCGTATATATGTTCACTTATAGCTATGATTTACATGATGTAGCTATTATATATATGTACCACTCAAAGCTGGAGAAATAGTATACATTTTGATGCCAGGACCTTTTAACTTGGTGACAAATTTCAGAGCAATTTAAAATTCACAAAGTATTCTTTTTAGCGTTTTTTTGTGTGATTTTTTTTTCCAA